>VYZM01003903.1:115546-125864 GCA_013398915.1 Dromas ardeola | reverse complement strand
TATTTATATGTTTATATATATACACACACATAAAAAATAAAAGTATCAATATTAAAAAACACTGAATATCAAGGCACATTTTAGTTCAGACCATGTGTAGACCAGAGAGACAGCAGTAATTTTGTATTTTGCCTTCCATGAGTCTTTTGAGTACTTTTGATACTCATATACTAGAGTCATTAAACTATAATGAATACTGTATTTATTCATTCTTATGTTTTCTGAGCAACTTGCTACTTTATATCGCTAAACCTGACTCTTTTAGGAAGTTTTCTGCACTCGATTAAAAGACTTTAAATGATAGAGAACTTGACCAACTGCTCTATGAGAAACTTTTTTTTTCCTCTTTTTCAGAAGCAAAGTAACTGCCAATGAGTTTTTCCTCCAAATGCACCTCTAGAAACACTTACTGCAGCAACAGAATGAACACTTTTTGTTTTTTCTTAAACACTGGCTCTACTTTTAACCAAAGCTGACAGTACGCTGATAAGCTACCAGTGACTTCGGGTGCAACCCCAAAGAATATAAAGGGCTATTCCAAACAAAATTTTGAAACTGCTCAGCAGTTCTTAATCACTATCTTCAATTTCATGCAACTGTAAAAGAAAAAACAAAACCGTGATCTACCTAACTCTGAAAACTCTTGTTACAGTCTGTGGCCTTACGAATAGTGCCTTGATATGTGAAGTAAAATGCCTGGTTTCCCACAATAACAGCAGTGAGAGAGAATGTGCTGAACAGCCCCATATATCATCATAAGAATTCAATATACAGGACATTTTCTGTTCACTGTGCTTGAATTCAGAGAAAGATGAGATAAGGTTAGCAAAACACAGCAGAGAATACTTGTCACTTTAAAGCATCTCCCCGTGTTAACTGTTTTGTGTTGTAGGCTCTAAAGTAGCAACACATCCTCCCAGACCGCACTGAGGAGTAGCAGCTGAACAGTTCAGTGATAAAGTACACGATAACTCAAGTGGGTGCTAGCTACAAGTGCTTGCCAGTATTAAGAATAATACACAAAGTCAAGCCCAACCATTCCTGAAGCAAAGGGCTGACAGCTCAGGTGGGTGGAGAGCCAGGCAGATGAAGAGTGTAATAAGGTAACACAGCTTTCTGTGCAGTGTAACGGAGCTGAACAGAGAGCAGCAAAACAATGCTCAGAGCAAAAAGCAAGTGAAGAAATTTTTTAATCTTTTCTATCAGCCAACTCCTCTCTCCTGTCTTACTGCTTTCTGCATTGTTCCAGGATAAATATCAAGTGCCTCAGTCAATTCTACTCCCCTGACCCTTAGACACCCTTAGTATGGGTGAGGGATTACAGGCCTGGGAAGGTGCAAGTCAAGGCTGCAAATCTACATTCTCCAGTAAACCTGGAGGCAGCCACCAACCAGCAAGAATTTGTCCATCCATTTTGGTCCCCCCCAACCTTCCAAGCTCCTGCTTGCTAAGATTTAACTCTCTACAGTTCACCAGAACAATGTCAGCATAACTGCATGGGTGAAATGAGAGATGAGCCAAAGACAACCTGGCACCTAGGATCAACAGCCTGGGAAGCCTAAAAGCTGGCTGCAGTGAGCGCCAACCCCCTTAAACTCATCAGAGCTATGTAACAGAGTCTGCTGCTGCTCCTCTCCTCCAGACTGCTCCAGCCACGTAAATCACACTAAAAGATCTTCACAGGGTCAAAACAGAATTGAAAAGTGATTTCAAATATTATGTTACTAAGCAGTAGCACACCGTTGGAAAATAAAATGTAATTTATGTCTCAGCACAGATATGGAGTCTGCTAAGCTAGTCCCAGAGAGCACCTCAAGAGCACAAAGCAGAACAGAGTTTATTACAGAGATGATTAGCAACTAAGCATATTTCCTTCATGTGTTTTTTACAACCTAAACATCATCCAATGCATATGTATACCAACTAAAATTTGGCTTGTCAACACTGCAATGTTGTAATATAACAGAGAGAGAGAGGGTAAATACAGTCTCAAACAACACAGGGGTATGGCTGAGATCATTTTTGTCTACCTAATTACAAATAATTGGATGTTTTAAAGCTATACGGATATGATCTCAGGAGTTAAACTGTAACTTTTAGATCATACATACATAGCTGCATGTTAGGTGCATTTTTGAAATACTGTCATAGAACACAAAAAATGCGCCAGTGGAAATTAGAGGTCAATTTAGCTCCACACCACTAGTCCAACAGTGGGATCACTTACGAAAGGGGAAAACTCTGGCACTTTCTGGGGTCCTTTCCCTTTCTAACTCCCCCAGCATTCAGCTGCCAGCATTCAGCTGCAGGAGCCTGGCCTCCTCTTAAACAAGACTGCCATGTGTGGGTAACAGGAAACTCTGTGACTGCCTCCATTCAAATACAAGGATTACTGTAATATAGAATTAATTTTATTTTTTTCTACCACAAAAGAAAACAAAACTAGTTTTTGTCATTTTGCCATTGCTCCATGAAGACATATGAAATATCAGTTTTCAATTAGTACCCTTTTATTATTCCTTGTTTGATTCACAACCCTCAGTATTTTGGATGCAGTGGGATCTTATGCTCAGGCAATAGCACAATTTAATATTATTCAAGCTCTCTGCAGATCTTGCCAACTTTTCCCAAGAAAAATATAGAAAAACTAGGACACATAATTCTAATATTTGCTGGAGAGAAAGTGAACATGAGCACAAAGAAGCAAGACAGAAAAAAAAACTGATAAGGCTGACAGCCCATTGTCAAGCATCAGTGAAAAGCTTGGACAAACTTTGTTCCTGCTTCATGGATTCCCAAACTGAGATCCAAACAAAGTTCACAAGGATAAAAATAAATAAAACAATATTTTCTGGGACAGTGCTTGCCCTTCAGGACAAACACTCGGTGATACTGACTGTCTGGCAAGGAGAGTGAAATTTAGAGCCAGAAGCTTATCCAAACAGCCATTTTCCTTTCCTCCCACTATGCAAAATATAACAGTATCTTATCAGAGCTGGTTTCAGAACTTGGGGTTTTCGAAAACTATGAATTTTTGCCTTTCTTGTTGCTGTGAGAGCAGAGACACTGGGAATCAGCTCAAAATATAGTATCTTCAGCCTGAAATCATGTTTTCAGCCAAGACTGGACACTGTCACATCACCTACTTTGGCTTGCAGGTGGGCAAACTAAGATCTACACAGGCCAGTGCTGGAAGACGCCATCCCCCACAGTACTTCAGTTCAGCAAAGTACTGTGATGTTTGCTTTCAGTGGTTCCACCAAAATTTAAGTTTGAAAGGCCGCAGTCAGAGGTCTCCAGGGGATGCATGGGGCCTTTCTGCCCCACATCTGACACAACCCTACCCCGACTCACTTCCAGGCCACGTATGGTGAGTGATGGTTCATTTCCAGAGACAGCCTCACAAAGCTAAAATGATCCAGGAGCAATCAAGTACAATCCTGAAGAGTCTTGACAAGGAGAAAGAAAAGTCTGGTGTTTTGTGTACTCTGAGGTAGAAACCCTTCCGGAGTTTACCGCTTCATATCTGCAGCAGTTGACAGTCATTTATCACTTTCTACCTCTACCCAGATACACAGACCAAAGGAAATCTTAAGTGCACAATCTGGGACCGAGTACGCACAGAAACAAGACTGGCCATACAGCCTCAGCATACAAGAAGAGACTCCTATTTAACCTATCATGGGTAAAGCAGAGAAGACTTTACTACAGATTACTGGTAATGTAATGGACCAGGAATACATCCTCCTGGATGAGACAACCAAAATGTTCACTTCTTAATAGGAAACACAGACTATTCAACTGCATGGATAACTTGTACTGGCCAATCCTTGAAACTTGCAATTTTTACGATCTCACTCTGCTGGCATCCAGGAGATTCTTCTTTTATATAACGATTTTATGGCCTCCAAATGTACAACCCAATAACAATTCTGACCTTGGGTATTGAAGCATCATGTTGAAACGATCAATGGCTGCTGCCATACTTGAGAGTTCACCATACACAAATCCCCTGTTTTCAAGTTCACAAGATGCAAAGGTAACAGACAACAGGTGCATACTTATTTCCTAACATCTACATGTATTTTCAGCAGCTGTACATCATTGTAACTCTATTAAAATCAATTAATTGATTTTGGTTCATGACCATGTTCTTTCTGGCTCCAAAATTCTACAATAAAATTATTTTTCAGTAAACATAACTCAGGAATGCTAATTAAATGTGCCTTAAATACAAACTGGGAGTATGGACAAATAGATGTTACCAGATTTTGTGCTATGAACTGTTTAGGACACTCATTCCCACTAAGATAATGATTCTTGTATAGCTGTCAAAACAAACACAGACTCAGGTATGCTTACTGCTTAACAGCTGGTTACTTTAGATTTGCATCAATACACAACTGATGGACTATGTAACTACAAGGGAAGACCGAAGCATCATAAAAAGGTTGAGTTGATATGTCATATCGTCATGAATTGAGGTGTCTGTGTATTTCATTTGTAAAAATCATACATCTTCAGACACATGAAAAATACAAATCACAATTTAACAGGCCTCTAATGATGTTTTCTTAGGAAAATTTCTGTGACTGCTGAAAACTTCATCAGCAACATACAGAAGAACACTAGACAAAACTGTGAATGCTTCATCATAATTTTACAGGTTTTCACTGCTGGAAATCTTTTTTTTTAGCTGATGACTTTTTTTTTTTTTTTTAGGCCAACAAGATTGTATATAATGATTCTAGCTACTTCAGCCGAGGTTTGATGAAATTTCTTTAAACATCTAATTTAATTTAAATAGTAATTCACTGTTTAAAAATCCAGTGACATTTCCTGCCTTGGTCTACATTTAATACAGTTGAAAGAAACTGAGCACTACAAGTTCTCCATTGCTATATTTAATATAATGGAGAGTCATGCAACTACAGAAGATAAACTTTTACTCTGAAAGGGTTCACGGGCCCCAGGGATTTCTCTTCTTCCTAGAAATAACACCTTTATACTGAAATAGCAGCTGCTCCTTACCTGAAAAGAGTTCATGCATCGAAGTGAAGGTGGTAGAGAGATGGTACTCAAACCCAGCATCAGCAGTAATTCCATACATGTTTCCGATGGAAACTTTAAAGGATGAACTCCAATATCATCTTCCCATGCATCAGCGAGGCTATAAAGTTTTTTTAAAAAAAAAAAAGTTTTAATTCTCTTAAAATATATCTAAACCCAAAGTTTCAAATAAATATTAGAATGTGTCATAGTATTGTGATAAAGATTCTCTTCACATTTTCCCTGAAAAAGTCACAGATAAGCGTGTTTTATGTTTTACCAGAAATACAAGGTGCATTTAGAGTACCTTATCTGTACCACCAATCTTACAAAAAGATACATAATGTGACAGGAAAACATAGCATACATTAGAGCAATCTGTTCATGTTTCTAATTCAAAGTCTGATTATTTCCGAACCAGATTTCGTCTGCCACTGGCAATTTCCCATCATATAGTGCTTTTACATATAGAGTATTCTACATAGACCATAATGCCGCCACTCTTATTTTGTTTCTAGAAAGAAAAACGTCCTTTTACTTCTGAAAAGACAGGAGGTCAGACATGATTTTCAAAATTGATGGTTATGATGCTCTCACTAGAACCTTGCTAACAATCTATACCAAGCAAAAACACCATCCCAGTTCATTTCATACAGCTTTATGCTTTAGATGTGTTAAAAGAATTAAGATTTCTAGAACTAGTCATAAAACCAACATTCTGAAAGCACATTTCTATAAACTGTTACCGCTAACACATGCTGAAGAACAAGATTAGTTCAACAAGATTAACTGAAAAGAACGTTCCAGGCTTGTTTCTTCCTTAATGCACAAACTGTCACACTGACCAGTGATCCAGTTAGTTTAATAATTTTATCTGAGCAGTTAGTATCTGATACTCCAGAGCAAGTAGGATGCCAATTATTCTCAGCAGATCTGAGAGCATTCGGAAGACAATCCTTGCTACCCGTCCATGTCCAAGACTTCACAATTTCAATAATTTTAGCATCAGCTTTCACTTTTAAATTCCTCCAACTCTTCTGGAAACACATTACTCTGACTGAACCACTGCTTGTGAACGTATCAACTTGTTTTAATGTCCTATCTAGAAACAGCTTCTTTTTTTTTAAGCACCTAAAAGAGTAGGCATCAGCCCAACATTCAGCAAATTGTCTTTTCACATATCTGTGTCCTCCTGGATGGTTTCATTCTCTCAGGTCTCCCAAACCCACCAATTTTCTGTAGAGTTCTGCTTCTTAGACACAGGCTTGCATATACGCTTCTTCTACATATGCTTCCTTTATTAACTCTTCCTAGCACCTTCTTAGCTCTTCTAAAAGATACTCTGCTTAACATAATTTACCCGTTTTTCTTCAAAAAGTGGGTGCATTTTCACTTTCTTACCTCCATTTGTCTAAAACTGGCCTCTTGAATTTTAAGTGTTTGGGTTTTTCTTTCCTAATCTTTACATTCTTCCTCCTTCCTCATTTATCTATGGGTATGTAAGAATCCAGTTCTGCTTCAATACACAGAAGCGAGACCCATAATGCACAAAAGGTCAGAGGGGCTTCCATATCCCTGAAAAAAGGAGTGCTTTCTCTCACTTTTTTTTTTAAATCCACAATAAAAGACAAAGAAAATTATATCACTTTTAACTTACCAAATGTACCATGTCTGTCTCAACCCTCACTTTGACATAAGGAGGTCTAAACTGTACGTGGTAAGGAGAAGGAGGAAGGCAGTCTGGGCCAGGCACTCTCTGGCACGGCATCACTTCAGGAGGTCTCCACATATGGCTGAGACCATACTAAAGAAGAGGGGCCAAAACCTGCCGCACATTCGCAGCCTTCATTTCAGGTAGTGTGATTTTGGACACTTATACTGCACCAGATGGATCTGGAAAAGCTGTTTAAAGCTACCACAAAAAAAAACCCTGTCTGCTGGGCCAGGAAGGTGAGCAGTTTAGAAGACACCCTGGAATATTTTCACTATTGAAAAGTACAAGACTCCAGTTAAGCCCCAATTACTTTGTCTATATTGAAAGGAAGCAGGATTCTTTTAATAGACTATGCAAGTAGCCAAGCCCAGGAGAGGCAGCCCTGACTGGTCCATAGATTCTGTAAATGCTCCAGGAGGAACATCTAGCCGTAGATGATGAGCACTGAGCAGCCAGCAACCAAAGAGTCTTTTTAATTGTAATCCGGAACAGAGTTTTATAGTTCATTATTATTTGGTAACTTCATTTCCACACATAATTAGAAACTTACCTTTCTATGTCCCTTAATGGGTTTGACATTTTTTACAATCTTGTCTGGTGATACAGGCAAATTTAGGTGAAGCTAGCAAAACTGGGCCTTTCAGTTTTTCAGAAATCAGCAAGTCTAAACAAAGCACTGTGCAGGCACCTTCAAACACAGCTAGAGATTGGAGAGTGAAGGTGATATGTTAAGGTTCTGGGTCTGGGGAGGTGTTTCCAGAGATCAACACCCTCTCTGCAAATAAACTTTTCAGAACTCCAAGTAATATTCAAAACTTCACAATTTACTTCAGTATCCTGATTCTATTCTTGTGTTTTGACCTGAGAATTTTTTGGAGCTGTCTCCTCATTTTAAAGTCCAACTCTTACAGCCCTGACACTGCACTAGGGTTTTGGGGTTTTTTTGTGGCTGTTAGTTTATTTTGGGGAAAGACTGTTTGCATAAAGACATTTAGACTAATTATATTGCAATTCTTGTTTATTAATGGCTCGGTTATTAGTATTTCCTGAAACAATTCCAGTATTTTCCCTTAGTACAAACAAACCATGTTTGTCCTAGCACTTACTGCTCCAGGAACACTCATGTTAGGAATTAAGTCTTTATAACTTGTCCTTTTGCAGCATTTAACACAAGCATTTGTGGGAAGTCACTGCTTTATTAGATCATGTCTCTTTTTTTCTTTACTCCTATTACTCTTGGGAGTACTTTTCCATAATCTTCATTGTAAAGGAAGGTGAAAATCATCTATGCTTAAAACAAAACGTAACAAAACACCCATATTTTCACCTTAGTTTCACAGAACCTTTCTGTATAAGCAGAGTTGTCTCACATCCAGTTCAAGAGCAGAGACTGCTTGCTTTCTGTTTACTGGGAGAGGCAGCTTGGCTGATAGTGCTCCTCAGGAGAGTGAGCACCATGGAGGACAACTCAGCCCATCAGCTCAATGCTTCCTCAGAGACCAATCCCAAATGCCAGCAGTCTGAGCTGGCTGAGAGTTCCTCAGCCATGTAAACAAAACTGTGTTTTGCTCTCCTGATCTTAAAAAAAAAAAGAACAATTCAATTTGAAATTAAGATAGAGCAAATTGTCAGAAGGAGTTTTTGGGAGGGCCGAGGAAGAAGACAGGAAAGAAACTAGTAGGACTCAGATCCGCACATGGTAACTTCGGATGTAGACAGGACTTTGCATGCACATGCTCTTTCCCCTACTCCTTAATACCTTTACTTGGCAATGAATTCTTGGTTCTAAAGCTTCCCTTGAGAGAAGGCAGGCTGGGCCAAGCCTGCTCCTTTTGTGAGTAAAGGCAAGAGCCAGCATAAATCCCAGAGAGGACAGCACAGTTTGCCATGCTGGCTGAAAGGAATAAGGGGGAGGTAAAACAGATTAGCTGGAGGAAGGTGAGGTTATCAAGAGAAATAATGCTATTTCATGTTCTTCCTTCTGCAAACATTCAACTTTTCTACGTTGCAAAGGAGCCTTGAGATTCTGGACTTCCCAGTCTGACCAAAAAAATGATGATCCTCAGCATCAAATAAAATTCATAAATTCTACACAGATTGCCTAAGTCATTGCAGGGCACAAGACTGCATCTACTTCAGACTGACATTATGACGGGTAAAATCTCACCACTATATATTGACCTTGACAATGTTTGAGGGAGATGTGAGTCAGCTTTAGAAACCAGGCTTTAAAACAATAAGGTGTAGTAAAACATACTCAGTAAAATGGTCCAAACTAGGAGCATGCTCTAAGTTAAGAAAAGGACACGTCAGAATGAATTTTTTCACAGGACATTAAATCCACCTCTGTAAATCATCATCATGCAGTTTTGCCTGCCAGTGATCTCACCAACAAGAAAACACAAATCATTCTAAGCATCCTGTCTGTCATTCCATCCTTCGCATTTTCTCCCTCTTTTATTTATTCCTCCCTTCCCCAGACTATTTCAACCAAATTTTCTTAAGAAAGTTCTCAAATATATGATGTTCGTAGAAGTTTCATGTTTTCCTGAAAATCAGTGCCTGAGTAGTGAGGAGAAATCCACATTAGTTACTCCACAGAGAAAAGCTGCTGATGGAACTCAGCAACACATACACCGGATAATCATGTGATGTTTACCTGGGACAATATTAGTATAAACTCAATAATATGACATTTCTATCTAGCAAAAGCAACTACTAAAAGCAAAATAAGCATGTTCTTCACAGCCTACCATGCTCCCTAATGAGTGAGCCAAATTGAGAGACTTGGTGTTTTTACTTAAAGTACAGTCAATTTTGTGGGTTCAGGATAACTGGAAAAGAAAACCTCTTAAGTTTTGGGGCAGGAAGAAGGATTGGTGCTAATGGAACTGCTCCCCAGTAAAAGCAAGAGTCAGAGCTCTTCCCAGGGTTAACCAAAGTTGAGATGCAGCCTCTGCAGAATAAAGTGACAGCTCAAACTCACCCCTTTTGTTCCATCTACAAGATATACATTAGTCTCATTCATGAAAACACAATAAAGAGACATAAGATTAAAAGACATAACTAAAACCTTCATATAACTTTCATTTTGAGACAGACAGAACCGCATATGATAAATGCTAATCAAACTGTTTAATATATTTCTGGCATACATTTCAGAACCAAACTAAAGTAGTACAGAAAGCAAAAAGAGTAACATTCTACTCAAGGTGGAAGATACTTGGCTACTGCACTAGATGATGATATGAAATTAACTATGTACTAAACTGTCAGAATGGAGCATTCAAAACAAGTAAGAAATAAAGATGAAAGGCTGAGACTGTCTTCCCTCCCTTGTCCTTTTCAATGCTTTCTCTAAGGAATGAGTTGTTCGAAGGAGAAATTTAGAGCATGATATGATTGTCACGTTCCCATAACCAGTCAAAGAAATACAGCTAGGCAAGTAAAATTCCTACAGGAGTATGTGAAAGATGTTTTCAAAAATGAAGTGGTATTTTCAAAGCTGTTTAGCTGATAATAATGGGAAATCCAAGGAAATTTGGATTTCTAAAA
>VYZM01003903.1:101862-115524 GCA_013398915.1 Dromas ardeola | reverse complement strand
AAAAAAAAAAAAAAAATCAGCAAATGTTATCTGAAATTCAACCAATTCATTCTGAAAGCAGAGATGAGCAAAACTTGAAAACAACTACTCAGATAAGACTAAAGATAAGACAATTGCTTCTCCAGCAGAAGTAATTGATCATAATGTTTTCAGATAAGCACATTTTATTCACCATGCATCAGAGAATGGTGTTTCTCCACTGCTCATTACGGAATTGATCCCAATAAATTGCTAAAATGCCTATGTAAGTCAGAGTAACATTTGAAAATTGTATCCTTAAAAGCAAAATTTAAGACACCAAAATAATGAAATATATTTATTTCATAATTCCTTGATATAAGTACTAGCAAACAAACACAGTTACCCATCAGGTCATTGAACCCACCAACAGCGTCCTAAGTCTTCACAAAAAACACAGTATTCATAGCATGTCAGTGAAGCAAGAGAAATCTTTGTATTTCAAAACCAGGATTCTCTCAAAATTTTGAAAAACTGGACCAGACTTCTCCGTAGATTGCATTTCCTCCAAAAGAAGCCTCTTCCATCAGTGACAAGGCCATTTACCATTAGTAATCACTCTCCATCGGGCATGAGATTCACTTCAAAATCAAAGAATCATAGAATGGTTAGAGTTGGAAGGGACCTTAAAGATCATCTAGTTCCAACCCCCCTGCCATGGGCAGGGACACCTCCCACTAGACCAGGTTACTCAAAGCCCCATCCAGCCTGGCCTTGAACACCCCCAGGGATGGGGCATCCACAGCTTCTCTGGGCAACCTGTTCCAGTGTCTCACCACCCTCACAGTAAAGAATTTCTTCCTAATATCTAATCTAAATCTCTCTCATCCTATCACTACACTCCCTGATAAAGAGTCCCTCCCCATCTTTCCTGTAGGCCCCCTTTAAGTATTGAAAGGCCCCATAATGTCTCCCAGAGCCTTCTCTTCTCCAGGCTAAACAACCCCAAGTCTCTCAGCCTGTTTTCGTAGGAAAGGTGTTCCAGCCCTCTGATCATCTTTTGTGGCCTTCCTCTGGACTCGGTCCAACAGGTCCAACAACGGCTCCAGCAAATGCAACTGTCTCAGCAACAGACCAAAAACAATCTGTTTGGGAAGAGGAACAGGTAAGCCCTTTTTTCCTTTCCAGAGCACCGCCATCACCACCTCTGATCTATCAGGCTACTTCTATAAATACATAGCAGTCTACAGAGATCAAAACTGGAAAATGAAAAAGCTCTTACTCAGAGCACTACTCCGTGTTGCTACTGAGGCACTGGATTAACTTGATTAGTTACGATCTAGGTAAATAAGCTCTGCATACAGGGCTCCAAATGCTGGGAAACTACAAGGAGATTACTATGTTAGCTATGGCTTCAGTGTTTTGCTGAATCAAGGCCGTGCTGAAGAATCGAATATAAAAGCTGACAGAAGCTCAACCCTGATTCTCAGAGTTCAATGAATGTTGTTAAAGCTGCCCTTTCCATCAGCAACAGCTCTGATATAAATGACAGATGACTTTACTGAACCAAAGGACAAACCTGCTAAATTAACTAACAGTTTGTAAAAATGATTTAATCTAAAAACAATTCTAAATTATGGTTGATGATGTGTCTATATACTTAATATACCGTGAGGCTAAGTTATTTATACTTTTAATTATCCTTGCAGTGATCTAAAAATGACATAAAAATCAATGCATGCTCATTAGCTACTAAACTCTTCCCAAAATTTAAATAATATGGAACACTAAGAAGTGCAGTGCTTCCACAGCCCACAGGACATTCATTTGGAAAAAAAAACAACAAACAACTTTCTTTGCAGAATCACTGCTTCCCTCTTAAAACAAACAACTGTGGTCTTGTTCTAATGCCATTCGTTATTCACCCTCGATAGCTGGGAGTGTCAAGTGTAGTTTTGGAGCAAATCTTCCCTACTAGTCACATGGTATCCCAAACCAACAGGTATTAAATCTCTCATAAGAGACAACAAAGGGAAGAATGGAAATTTAACCCACTGGTGCCCTTGCAAGGAAATGAGCAAGAGAAGAGGAACATATCAAGGGAAGTAAGAAGACAGCAGTGATCCAGGGACACCCATGAGGAGGTGCTCTTTTAGATTTATTGCAATAGACTAGAGTGGCCAATAACAGAAGCTCCATCTCTAAGTTTTAAACCTTAATTTTTTTCAGTGCATCACTACAGAGACAGGATGAAGGTTTATTTAAC
This sequence comes from Dromas ardeola, assembly GCA_013398915.1. Lineage (NCBI taxonomy): Eukaryota > Metazoa > Chordata > Aves > Charadriiformes > Dromadidae > Dromas > Dromas ardeola. The sequence continues at coordinate 113,300 of VYZM01003903.1, read as the reverse complement.
TGAACTTCTATACTTTCAAGTAGCCCTAAATACCCTCTCCTGTAAAGCGTTCTTAAAAGAAAGTTACTGATATATAAACCTTATAATAAAGTTACATCATGTACATATGCTTTAATATAGTACATATAATTATACATTCATTATAAATAAATTAATCATTATTATAGAAATATGCACATTTATATAAATTAATATGAATAGATATAATAGTTCTCTACACAAACACATGACCATTATTAACAGTCTTCTGTCTTTTTTGTGAGTAATGTATATTTTGAATGGAAAAACTATGCACTTCTGGAGTCCGGTCAAAAAGAAGTTATCTAGAAATCCACTGCAAAAACAATTCAGCAGGTTTAAAATACCTTATCCTACAAAACGTGAGTCCTTCTTGAACTTTCAATGTGTCACCATTTGAAAAGGACAAGTTATTTAATACTAATAAGAAAGGCTTATATTGAAAATTCAAATTTAACCTCAACAGAGTACCGTCTGCCCACTGCCATAATATTTTTCAGAAGGGCTGACATAAGAAGTATCAAATGTTCCTGTAATATTTCAAAGGACCTTTTAAGTAAAATTATGCTATTTGCTCAAATGAATGCTTTTGTGTGTTAAAATAGATATTCCACATGCAGTTTTCTCATTTCTAACTCCAATATGTAGCATAGACTAAATAATTCATGCTAAAAGGTACATTAAGACAGTGGATTAAATGATTTTGTTTGAATCAGACAATTGCATATGAATCTCAACTACATTCATTTTATTTATGTATTTTAAATTATTTTACTACTTCTTGACATGCTTTGATTATTTTAATTTATTTAAGGGAAGTCAGAGAGAAGTAAAAGCTGCCTAACTCAACGTGTAAAGTACAGGCCAAATTTATTTCATACCAATCAACATTTTTATTAGACTCAACTGTCCTATATTAACTTAAATGTAACTACATCGGTGTGGTACAGTTATTAAAAATGTTATTAGCACAAATAAAGCCTGTGTATAGCCCACAGAATTCAATTCTTTTTTTCTCAAAGTGGTAAAAGGTAAAACCAGAAAAATCAAAAAACTGTGTTACTATATTGTGTCAAGACAGACAAGGTTGTTTACAAGTAGGTTATTCCTCTGAAGCACAGAAAGATATCCTGACATAATGTAACTTTGATTTTAACTTGAGATTTTAATCCTGTCCAGGAGTAACTTTGCCTTGGAGCACATAAGTTTAAAGTAATGCTCAATTTGCTTCTCCAAACTAAAGATTTTTGGGTGTTCACCAACTGCTTTTCTACGTTGCCTTCCCTCCTCCAGCTGGCTGCTATGCAATTTCAAAAGCATTCATTTTAAGTTGCAAACCCTATCACCCATAAAATATTTTCATTCCACTACAAAACAGCACCAACTGTACAGTCTCCGTGGAAGACAAGACAGAATTTCAGCTGCAAGAATCACTGAAATAAAGCTTAAACATCACAGGGAAGAATTAGCAGGTGTTCATCTATTCTGCAACCTTTAAGTTGAAGATTTATAATATCTAAAGTGAATTAGTGAAAAGCTAAATCAAGCGATAACGTCTAAAGTAGGCTTATGTTCAATGGGACATCTAGATGTGTGGGACCACAAACACTTGTAAATGTACTAAACTTAAATTCATGACAGTACTGAAACCATGCACAGATGGTCAGTGAGTATAACCAAGACATTATCATCTTTATTTAGTTTCAGCACCAGGTAAGCAAAAATAGGCTGATCATAGAATGAAGAGAAGAAGGAATTTTAATTTTGTGGCAACTGACCTTGGATATAAAATCCCAAGCCTCCCAGGTACTTTCCAGGATATGTCCTACCAGAAAAACCACATTGCATAAAGGTACAGCAGCAGCAGCTATATCCACAAAGCCAACCCATAATAGTAACTGTCTATGGAGAGAAATTCTTTATTCATTCATCTGCGAGATCAAGAGTTTGTGGCAAAAGCTGAAGCTGTAAAAGCAGAAAACTGCGGCAAATTTTCATCAGTTACAACGAAGTTCTGCTTAGAGCATCTGACTGAGAAATACAAGCTCATGGAGAAAAGGGCTCCTGCTGGTCTTGTGATGCTCATATATAGACGTAATAGGAAGAAAACATGTCAGACAGAACTCAACAAATTCACAATGTATTTCCTTGAAACTACTTTTTAAAATTCCCTACCTCACTTTTGCCTAGCTGGGTGCAAAAGCAGAACTCACACATTAATTTAGAAGTTCTCCTACAAAACCAAGAAAACCACAGGAGCTTAGCTCTTGCTGGTCATTGCCTGAACTCTGCTGCGACTGCTCTTGAACATCCACGCTATCCAGAATTGCTGGCGCAGCTCCAAAGTACAATGCAATTGCAGACTTCTCAGCAGCAAAGCAACGTGGTTCCACTAAAAGCAGAAGCAAGTTACTCTCGTAAAAACTTCATGGCCAATGCTTTAGAATGTGTTTCATCACTTTAATGGTTGTTTTTAGGCTTTAAGCTGAAGTTTTTGAGTATCTAACTGCATCCCAGGTGGAAAGAATGGAAATGATTTTTCTGAAAACAATGAAGATCAGATTGCTGTAGCCACTGCTGATAATTCACTATAATGGAGGATGGCACTACTGATGGTCATCACCATCTAGACTAACAACAGTTCTACTGTGACTTTAGACTGCAGTTTTCTTGGATATGCCTACAGCTCAGAATGAAGGGATAGCTTTGCGCGCTCCTTAAAATAATTTTCTTCACCTTTAGCACCTCTGGATTCCTTCCTGGATACATCTTACTCTAAATTAGGACAGATGGCTCGTAATTTCCCTAATGTATGGCAATAAGTGTAGACTACTGTGCTTGGGATAGATGCAGAGGACACAGAGGGGTGTGCTACTGACCTACGGCTAAAAAACTGACTGGTGCCATCTTTACTTACAGGGAATATAAAATGTGAGAAGCAGCACCACTGACCTAAAAAGCCTCCCTTCCCAGCATGTATCAACCAAGTACCCAAATTCTGAGGTTACATTTTTTTGATTTATTTTTTTTTAACCTTCCAACACTTCAGGTATGTAGAAAAATAAGGGCCACTGCCCTGACAAATGGGAATAAGCCTCCTCTAATAACTCTTATTTCCTGAAGGGCAGAAGTGCACAGTAGGGCTGTAGAAAAACAAAGTACTATGTAAAAGCTTTTTCACGGCAACTGCTGACATCATTATGGTTACCCTACAGTAAACACAAAGTAATTCCAGATAGCTCACCCTTGAAAAATTAATGTAATTTTAAGTAAGCATTTCCCCTGCTCATGGGACTAGTGAGGGCTGCTGGACCAGCTGCCTTCCTCAAGCAGACTCTTCTTGTAACTGTTGTTTTCAAGCTATAGTTTTTTCTCATCAGGGACATTAACAAGGATGCTCTCCTCTATATAGCAACCTGTTTTACAGAAATTGTGGGAAAACTATCAGTCAGACTGTTTCTCGCCAAAATTGTCCAATATGTTTAAAAGTCAGGGGCAGGAGGAGGGTGTGGGTAAGTGGCGAAGCAGACAGAAAGTACTGCCACACACACACTTCATTTCCCCAGAGAAATAAAACATACTTGCCTCAGTGTATTTTTTCCATAAACCAACCCCAAGAACTTACAGAATCTTATCAAAGGACAACTCTGCCGATTACCTCTATTCACTCTCACCCTCTAGTGAAGCACCATAAATGCAGGGGGCCTCCTCCTACCTGTGTGCACGCTAACCAGCATCTCCTGTATGTAGCCTGCCTTCCCACATGGAGGCTGAGACAACAGGCTCTGCCTCTCAGCCCCTCCAGGCATCATGACACTGAGCAGAAGCCCCAGAAACTCCACAAAACGTCTCTCCTCTCTCCTGGTTACACTTCCACCAAACTCTCATATAGGAATGATTTTACAGACTCTTCCCTCCCTCCTTCCTCTCCCACAGGTTGGAAACTCCAACCAAAATATAGGAGGAAGACTCAGGAGGAAGACATATTTATCAATATTGACATGTCTTCAGTTTTGAATGCCCAGATGCTGTCAGTAGCACTACTTTCCCAAGGTGCCTTTACAGCTCTTCATGAAACTATAACCTTAATTTAAAAATCATCAAAATGAGATGTTATATTGCAAAGCATAAAACACATGGTGTCAAGTATCCTATCACAAATACAAGGGCCCTTTACCTCAACAGGAAGTTTCCGTATGTACAAATGCTATGTTCAGTATCTGAGAATTATTTTGCACCATGTAAAATGAGAAGGGTTGATAAACAGGCAATCAAAAAGCCCAAATCCATCATTCAAAACAGTGGCAAGGAAGATCAAATACAAAAGCTAAATTTTTCAACTGGTTCAGTACAAAAGGTTCCAAAAACCTCACGAGCTGTCTGCCCAGATTTGTTGAAGGTCAAATGCTTAAGAAAGAGAAGACCCATCCCATTTGTAATGGCATTTAATTCACTTAGGTTCACCCAATCAGTTCGCACATGTGCAAATTATACAAACAGCAAATGCATAAGAAAAAGCATTAATGCTGGAGACAATAAAGACAACTTAGCTTTCAAAGAGGAGTAGAAATTCTCATAAAGAAAACAGGGGCAGTGAACCAAGCTGCACCACCTTAGCAAGGAATTTTATTAGTATATTTATTGCAAAAGAAACTAGTATACAATGTCCAAGATTTAAAGACAACAACTATACTAACTATTCTTGACCTCTTATAATAATTCTAGGCATCACAAATGCAAATTCAAGAATTATTTTCAGTTATTTCCACTCCTAGTTTCAACTGTGATTGACCTGTTTTCCCGTTTCATCCATTTGAGGTCCTCCTTCGCTCACTGAGACGTTACTGAATTCAGTCCAAAAATACCTGTCTCACTTGCCCAAAACAGCTCCCACATGTTTACAAATTGGTAAACCTGATTACAATATCTACAGAGTAGCAGCAACTGTGCCATGTGTGCCCAGTTTCAATACCCATTATTGACAAAATCTCAAATCTCACAGATGCTGAAGGAAAAAACCCAAACAATTCAAGAGATGAAAGATAAAGGTTTGGGGCTCCATCAGATTTAAAGATTATTTTACCAATTCTGCATTCAAAAAAGCAGAATTTCATATCCGGACTAAATCATTCTATATTAAGCAAGGGGAACACAATGATGCGCCAAGACAATGTTCCCATTACTTATTGAAACAAAACCTAATTATTATCCGGGGCATAGAAGAACTTACATATCCCTTTCATATCTACACAGTGTAAAAATACATGCACGTGCTGCTTAAAGGTCAGCACCTGTAGTTTAATCAATAATCTAGAATATCTATGCATCTGCATCCTTTCATACAATATCCAGTGTCACTGCTTGTAAAAATGGTAATACCAGCCCCAGCTACATTCAGGCTTGCATTTTTTATTTCAGTGCTTATTTGGGATTGTGCAGGCCACTTACCTGCAGACTGTCCTGTATGGACTGCCAGCGAATGTAAATTCTTCCAGAGACACCTCACCTAACAGCTTTTCAGAGCTAGTTATCAGAAAGCCTTGATGAACGGGGACCTTTGCAAAGAAGTGGAAGTATATTTTCCCAGTCACCATTCCAAATAAGGCTGCTGACACTGGTGACATAGAATTCACCTTCGCTAGAGTAACTTACACCCTTAAGGCGTTACAGCAAATATGCAGTGTTACAGATTTTTCTTGTGGTGCGTAAGAATTTAAGTCTGAGGACAGAATCCCCTATACAATAGGATCTGGACATGCCTGCAGAAGCAGTACACTCAGTTTCATGAGACTGCAATATCATTGTGTCTGATGCTTCAGTTGTGACTCTGAATGATGTACAGAATGGAAATCACGTATTAACTCTGAAATGCTGGCAGAGGAACACTCTTACAGATTTGGTAAAAGGGAGTCAGAAGCATAGCTTAATTAGAAACAGCAAACATTGAAAATGAAAGTGGCAGAAATTTACCCAAAGGAAGACTGAATAAAATAGTGTAGGTATTTATCAATGTATAATTCTCACAGAAGAAGGAATGGCTAATTTCTTGAGAGAGACAAAGAATGTGTTTAGGTTTCTGGATACACAGTTTGCTCAGATTTACAAAAGTAGTGAAAATGTCTAAAGCAACTCTGTTGCTTTGAAAGTGTGTAACTTAAAACTTTCTACCAACCACACTATGGCCTTTTGTAAAATATTTTTCCTGAAAATATTAGGTTCAATTTTTATAATTTAATTAAATGGTCTAATTTTACATCAGATTTTCATTTCCAAGCCCTTAGAAACACTTTCATTTCCTAATTACCAAAAGAAAACACAAGGGAGTTGAACATAAAGTACCTCATGAAATACATTCCATTTAATTCTCCTTTTAGAGCTTCCCAGGAGAAGGCAGTAGGGGGATGGTAAACTGAGGTCTCAACAGAGGTATACACGAGCAAAAATTACCTCACCAAGAAAGAATAGAGATTTGGATGTTGAAGAACGAGGTTAAGAAATCAGATTAATTTTACAGGTGAATTAATCCTCCTGCTAGGGAATGAGGCAGATCTTTTTCATATTGTTTTTTTCCTTCAGTGTCGCAAGTAGTTTCATTCTAACAATGATAAAAGCTTTCCGCTGCTGATTCCTAGTATAGTGAAATGGCCTTAAACTTCCAGAAGTGCTGTCACTCCATTTTTCCATTTATATTAGTGGTTAATAGTAACTTTGGCTTTGGGGGGTAAAGGGATACAGAGGAAAGATCCCTCATACTTCTCTCTATGATTTCAGTTCTATGTTTATCAAATTCTCTTCATTTTTAAAGTGTGCTGAACTGACTGAAGAGCAGCTTTGCTCTGCATGGCTAAACATAGGAAAGTTTTTGTCTTTAATAAGGGCTTAGATAAATAATCCCAAATCCCAGTGGGCCTTATTAAAGCAACATCATAACATTTTTACACTTCCTTATGAGTTTGGAAAAAAAAAAAAAAAAAAATTGTCTACGTATCAGTCTGAGCTCATGCTGACTAATGTGGCCTTAGGGAAGGGACTGTTGAAATGTATGCGTCTAGCCATTAGAAATGGCTTTATTGATGCAATTATGATAAATCAGCATAGGTTTATTAAGTAATGATTAATTTTTTTCAAGAAAATATATAGTTACAGCTGAAAATAGAAGACGTGCAGAACCAATGCTTAAATGCTGTAAAGCTGGTGTGACCTGTTGGTTCTATGGCTGTGAGCACACTGGGAGGTAATCGCATCACTCAGTTTTAGGTACTCGGTGATCTGATTGATGAGCAGGGATGAGACAGCTGATGAAGATACTGGTCGCAGCTGTTGACCCTGCCTGGACATCTGAACTGCTCATCACTCATTTCCTAAACTGTCACAGTTCACAGTGCAGTGTCGTTACGCAATCCAAAATTGGCAACAATTTACCTTCAACCATATGCTCTAAACTGCAGCAGTTGAGGACCTGACTGTCAAGTGCCTCAGACGTCTGTGCTGCAAAAGCAGGGCACACAGTTGGCACACTAACCTCAGCTAAGACCATGACTGAAAAGCAAACTTGAAGACAATCTAAGTTCCTCATCTAGGCAGTGCAAGGAGATCAGAAGAGAGGTGCTTTGCCTCACGGGCAAGCAGGAAACCCAGTAAGCAACGTGGTATCCCCTTGCCTTGTTACTAGTGGTCACATCACAGCCCCCAGTAAAGGCTCCAACCCAAAGCAAGGGAGCACAGCATCAGGCACTATACAGAAAATATGGCCCATAATCACAGAGCTCATGGCTGACCTACCACTTATCAGGACAGAGCTGCCTGTTGAAACTTCTAGGCAAATGATGTGAACTGTACTCATGTTAGATGCCAGTATCTTAGAATCACAGAATTGTCTAGGTTGGAAAGGACCTTTCAGATCATTGAGTCCAACCATCAACCTAACTCTGACAAAAAACATCACTAAACCATGTCACTGAGCACTGTGTCTACCCATCTTTTAAATACTTCCAGGGATGACGATTCACCACTTCCCTGGGCAGCCTGTTGCTTGATAACCCTTTCGGTGTAGAAATTTTTCCTAACATCCAATCTAAACCTCCCCTGGTGTAACTTGAGGCCATTTACTCTTCTCCACCAGGCCTCTCCGACTGCCTATCTCCCACCACTCATCACCACCACTGTCAGATCAATCAGCAGCCTCAATACCAGCATCTAACACCAGAGGGATGATGTCTTTGATAACCTGTCCTAACAGCACTGAAACAGGTGTGCATTCAGGGTCCTACACTAGCAACAAACAGTAACACTTATTTCCTCAGCATAATCAACCAGGCAAGCAGTGAAGAAAAATTACTTAAAAAAAAAAAATCAGATGAAGTTGAATGAACTGATGGTCTGTATGATCAGTGATGGCATAGCACTGCTCTTACCTTGTCCCTAAAGCCCTGGGTTCCCTGGCCACAGCATAAAGCACTTCCCTTGATGTTCTCATGCAGGTTATTCCGACCAGCTGTGCCACATGAAGATTTGCATATGCTCCATAAACCTTAATTTCCTTTTTAAGACCCATTATACCAAGCAGGAGGCCATTTCTGAAGTTAAAATGGATTTTCAGAACAATATAAAGATGAAAATGTTTTCTGGCCTCTGATTTTCAAACCTTTGGGTAAAACTAAATCACTTCACAGTGCGGTTGATATTCCATACAGAAGTATTCACAAATACCAGGCACTCCAGAACATTATGCCTGAATCCAAAGGGAGAAGTTATCCTGCTGCACAAATAAAAGCTGTAACCACTGTTCACGAAAAGCTCTCAGCTTGCTGCTTTAAAGTTATTTTTTACTGATGCACTGACTTCAGAAGAGAAGGAATTCAGTATTTCAAGATGTAATTACATGAACCTGCAGCAAAGTAAGGGACACCACAAATCACAGAATTGGTTGATCCTGAGAATTCGCTGACAGCAAAATTTATTATTTCCACTCGTTCAATCCAAAACAACACCAAACAAAAGCCTAATTACTAAAATTAGAACTTCAGATATGCCATATATTCCCTTTCCCACTGAAACTCAGGTTTTCCTGGAACAGTTTATTTTTACCATCATTTTCCCTCTTCACTGGTACAATTGTGGCAAAATTTGTACAGATGTTTACTCTATGCAGGTATGACACAACACTGACATTAAAACATCAAGTGTGGCTACAAGTCAAATTTAACAAGCAACTAAATCATAAATAAATAAATAAACAAACAAACCCAGCAGTCAAGAACACAGCTTCCTTTCCTAAAAATAACCTTAAGGTCAATTCAAAAACATAAACTGGCATAGCAACATTTTTGACATAAGTCACAAACGACCGAACTACCTGATTTTACCACATCCCACAGTCCACTTTGAAAACTCACAGCAGGCTAATTGCCAATCTGGAAGGATCAACTTTCCACTAGCCCATTTTCTCTGTCCTCAGCCAGTATGTGTCCTCACGTGACCATTAGGTTTCCTCTGTGCATGGAAATATTCTTCCAGAAATAACCCCTCCATCCTTTACAAAACTGTCCCTAGTTTTAACACCGCCTCTCCTCAAAGCTTCTCCTCTCCTCCTCCCAAGTTTTCCCTTTCAACTGTTCTGAAGCTTTCCCCTTCCATTATGGCAAAGATTTAACAGTGTCTGTATAACCCATGCTCATGTTGATGGAGACCCTCACAGCACTTACGCAGCTGTCCAGAATCCTGCTGCAGACACAAGGCAGAGCTGAAGGATTCACACAGGCCATCGGCCACCCTTCTGAGATGGTGGGGGGCTGCACTGCGCACACACACATACCTTGACAGGTCAGATCAGTGAATGCAGATTGTTTTGGCTCTTTAATTTAGTTTTACGAGCTTTCTTAAAATTTTATGTATCAAGACGCAGGGAAACCTAGTCCCAGCTTAGAAGCATGAGGAACAGGAAGGGGAGACATACAGCCTGGCAGTTGAGTTCTGGACATGAACATGAGCAGAAGAAAAAAAAAAAAAAGGAGAGGGGATTTTGATGGAAAATTAAATCTAGGTTTAGCCAAGTTAAGTCAAAGCTGATGCAGGAGTTGATGTTACAGGCAGACTAAAATGCAGCTTTGATGAAAGGAAGTAAAGTAGGCATGGAAAGACCGAGTCACAGACACCAGATCAGTGAGAAAAGAAGCCTTTGAGTAGATGACCTCATTCAAAGAGGAGGTGCAACAGCTGAAGACATCTGCAGATAAAGATCTGCAGATCTGTAAGACAGCTGCAGATAAAGTACTATAAATCCTTTGCAAATAAAGTTAATTAGAAGGGACTTCAGATGCAGAATACACCATAGGTAAAGAAATAACGCCACACTTGATAATTACTAAATTGTTGAATAGCAGCCCAATCAAGACCACAGTACCAGTGTGGCTCTCCACGCACATGCAAACTCATCGCTCTGAAGAGCTTTCAGAGAGCAGAGATATGGTGAAGGTGTACTTGAAAGTCTTTTGGCAGGTCAGTGACAGAGTTGAAAAACTGAACTAGAAGGAATCTCCCAGCCAAAAAGCTCATCTCCCTGCAAGAACAGGCACTGTGTCGAAGCATTACTTTTTGCAATTTTATCATGCTTCACCTTAAAAGTAATTCTGTTTCTTGACAACATTATTCCTACTAGAAGGCTCTGCAGGAATCTCACTGCTCTGATATTAGAAAGCTTCCAATCTCCAGTCTAAACTTTTTCATAATCAACTACATTGTATGTTCTCTCCAATTTCTACTGAGGCCAATCAATGAACATTACAGTTATCTGGTACCCACTACTGCACTATGCTCTTGAAGCAATTTGATGAGTTAGACTTGCATCAGACATAACTGGTGATACAAGAAACTCACCTGGACAATTGTGTTAAATTCAATGGTCTTACGCATAAAGGAGAGCTGCAGAGGTGCTAAAAGTGTCTGCAGAATTGCTATGTTGGCAGGCAAAAAACAGCTTCTCAGTAACTGATTTCTTCTTGCAGTAGCCAGGGAGAGTTTCATCAGTTTCAGAAAAACAAAATATAGGTTTCAATAAAATCTCTCAACTCACTCAGACAAGAGTTGGCGTTTCTTAATCTTCGTGACATGCTTGAAAAATTAGAGGCCTTAAAAATATTAATGACATGCAGACGCTTCTGTTTGAAATATAACAGTTGAACAACAGTTTGCAGAAATAAAATGCAAACAGCTGAAAACAGAAGTAGAGAATATCGACAGACAAATTTTTTAGGTATGACTACAACCAATAAAGTTCATATTTGGTAACGGTATTAGATTCAACATGCACTAAATCATTAAACAACTGATGGCTCTTCTTAGAGCCCCTTTAAGTCACTTTTTCAGAAGATGATTCTTCATGTTACCAGCATTAATTCTAGCTGGTCAAAATTATGCTGGAT
>VYZM01003903.1:82120-101798 GCA_013398915.1 Dromas ardeola | reverse complement strand
CCCCCCCCCAGTTAAAAAATATTCCCTAACTTCTGGACAAATTTTAAAATCTTGAAAAAATTTAGTGCAAAAAATACTTAGAAATGCTTCCGCAGCGCTCTCTGTAGCCCATACAATTGTTTCCATCACAAAGTATCAACTCTGGAAAAAAATGGGTATTATATTGCTCAACCATATTGCTTCATGAGAGACACAGACAGTTGGGAAGCCAGCCAATAAGGAAAATGAAATACACATGAAAGCGCACCTACCTCAACAACATTTCCACACTAAAATAAAACAGTTTTGGAGGATTCAGAAAAATCAATGTCTACAGGGGAAAGAAAAATTGTGCTTAGTTTAAAACCCAACTTCTAATCAGTTCTGCTACTGATACTATGCAGCTGCCTGTCGGTACCAGCTGAAAAGCCCCAGCTGCTGCATTGGAGACATGGACATCCAGTTGACACACATGCCTACAGTCATTTCCCTGAAGAACCATCTTCAACGAGACACTGCACAATTTTGCTTTCTCCAGGAAAGCCGGCAAAATCAGAGCCCACAGGAGCACTCGAGTGATTTCTGTATTCCTGCCTCCAGGACTATGCAGAACTCCTTAACATCAAAATCCATTCAGTGTCACTGTGAAGTTAGGAAAAATGTGAAGGCTTAACAGGTATTATGGTAATGTGCACACTCTGGGAAGAAACATAATGCAAATTTACCAAATCTGGTACCAAATTTAATACTCTTTTAACCACACACAGAGGGAAAAGGAGGACTAAAGGGAATGGATTAAAACTAGAGATGGATTGATTCAGAATGGACGTTAGGAAGAAGTTCTTCACCATGAGGGTGGTGAGACAATGGAACAGGTTGCCCAGAGACGTGGTGGAAGCCCCATCCCTGGAAGTTTTTAAGGCCAGGCTGGATGGGCCTCTGAGCAACCTGATCTAGTGGGAGATGTCCCTGCCCATGGCAGAGGGTTGGAACTAGACGATCTTCAAGGTCCCTTCCAACCCTGACAATTCTATGATTCCATGAAAATGGGCATAGTAAATCCCACAGCTCACTTCTGAGTAGATCTAATAGTCCTACCTTCGGCAATTATTTGACTGAAATTCGGCAATATATTTGACTGAAATTCTGAATCTCTGCAGCAATTTTATTCCCTGAAACAACACCTTCCACCTTCCCAGTCAGATCTCCTCCTCTTCTGCCTCAAACATTCATATCCACATAGGCATCACTTATTATGCCTATTAGTTATACAAATTATTTCATTCATAGCTTAAGGACAGTATTCAGAGGAGACAGCATGAGAATTGATTGTTCTGTTTATCCTTGATGCTGCAGCATTCAAAACAAGCAACGAACAGCAATATCCTATTGTTGCCACACACAAATGGAAATATCCTGAACAACTTCACAAATTAGCCTTCTTTGGTCTCAAGTCATATGCTTCCAATTTGCTTTAGCCTTACTGATTTAAAAAGTATTGCAAGTAAAATTAGCAGCCTAAATCATTTTGTTAATCTAAGTATTGTTAGTTCACACGGGCTGTCATGGTGAAATACAATAGAAACAACAAATGCTAATTAATTTAGAACAGACCAAGATCCTAGAATTCAGTAAATCAAGTTTTGAGGTTTAAGCAGTTCTTGTCAGCAATCTGTCCACCAAGTTTTTATAAGTTTTGTTTTTTCACTCTTGGCTCATTATAGGATTCCTGCCTGGTCAAATGGAACCTGTCATTTAAAAGGCATTATAAGAGTTGAATACTTACAGTTTCCAAGTCAACCCAAGTCTTTATAAGTCTACGAGAAACAAACTCTAAGTGGAAAGCTGCTATAGTTTGACCTACGATTATAAAATTATCCTCAATGGATCATCACTATCGCAATTAGGCTATCTGGCTTCGAAAAAAGCAGCGTTACAAGAAAAGCAAAATGAATACACTAGAGATATATACATATCAAGTAAGACTTGACTAGATGTGATACTGCTGTCCCTCCAGCAAACTAGCCAGTAAATCTAACTTCTAAATGTAATCATCAAGAACACTGCATGCAGCAATCCCAGTGTAAAGTTTAGGATCCCCATGTCCATTTTGCCAGTATAAATACAGAATTGTTGTTTGCTAAATCCCCCAATCCTAGATCTAGAGGCAATTCACTGAAACTAGCAGAAGATCAGTTCAGAAGCAGTTAAGAGTACTACACAGCAGCAGTGAACTTCTGGAACTTGCTGTTGTAAGAGATTCTGGAGGCAGAGAGCACCAGTAAGATTAAAAAGCGTTTATTCAAATACATGGTCAAAAGATGCATGAACAGATAGTAAAGGAAATAGGCAGGGTTGTACCCTCTAACATCCTCAGTACAACAGCTACAGAGCTGAGCAGTACAAGGAAGTGCTGAGGCTCACATGCTACTCTAAAGAACACCTCTGGATGTCGGAGAGAGGACACTAAGCTAGCTGGCACACTACTCTAGCCCAGCATGGCATTTATTACATTCTTATCATCCTGTAGAAGTGGAATTAACTGCCTGGCAATGCAGTTGTTTCAGCCTATATATTTTAAATTTGTTTCAGATAGTCTTGCTGCTTTTAATTCACATTTTTCCCATTAAACTTGACATTTCTCTCATTGCCAATCCTGAGACTCCCAAAAGAGCTGAGCTACAGCAATAAGAACTACAGAAACATGAGAGCTACCAAGATTGTGCTTACCTGAACTAGTGTTTCACAAATAAGTATGAAGAATAATATGGAAAAAATATGCAAGCCTGAACCGTATTTTTTGTTCAGAATCCTATATTATAGAATCCCAAATCCTGATGCTAAAGCATATTAAATGTGATAGGAGATCTTAATAGCCTATTTATCTATTTTTTCTAAAAAACTAGTATATAAGAAGTAGCTAAGCAATAGCACTTTCTTATTTTTACATTGCCAATTACTATGTATATAGTATTTAACACTTCTATGGCAGAGTACAACAGCAGTACCCTGCAAGATGAGTAGTGACACATCAGCATCTTTCATTCTACACAAGACAAAAGGCAGGCTGTTGGTCAGATTATTAACAAATGGCTAAATGATTTGGGATTGCAAATCCACTTCAAAAAAAAGAAAGAGTCAGAACCTTACCTCCTCTGACTTCAGTGCTAAATTTCAAAAGATGAGCAAAAAAGGCAATCTAAGCAACAAGCTCAGCTGGAATGATAACATGCGCAAAATTTTTGAGCAAAATACAGGAGACCTTATTTAGTAGACAAAAGGCTTATTCCAGTATTTTTCTCTACTTTAGTTAGTACTTCTAAGACTATTTAAAATTGGAAAGATTAGATACCAAAAATATGACAGCTCTGAAGAGTTGGAAAGATCTACCAGACCTGTATTTAGGAACAAGGATGAAGTTCTAAAGTGACTACCCCAAAAGGATACTGCAACATGGCAGGTCTAGTTTCAATAAACAAGAAAGTCAGGATATTTTTCCTGAAAGTTATACTCAAAAGTTGCATACATCTTTTCCTAGAGGGGGGAAAGGATGTTACCAGTACTGAAGAACAGTTTTTTCTTCTGAAGAATGATCTCTAGCTAAAAATAATAGTTCTCAGACGGAGCTTTCATCTCTTCCTCCAAGCTTCAGCCGAAGCTTTCAAAGTTCAGGAGGTCTCTAGCTTCCACATGCCTATCAAACTCTGAAAAGTATTTTTTTTTTCCCTCCCATCCCAAAACCCTGACTAGCATCAGACTGCATCTTTCAAAAAGCTTTGCCTGACGGCTCAGTCAGCTCTTTTAAGGCAATCCACCTCACCAGTGGTGTCAGTTCTCTTAACTTGATACCATGAAAGAATTCGAGAAGGGAACAGAAAAAAAATTATCTGAAACAAAACAGATCCTTCACACTCCACTTTACAATCACACCCACTCATTTAATCATTCCAGATATAGCACAAGAAGTTTATTATCCTACAGAAATCACCTTAAAGAGAGCACAGAACAGCGAAATATTGGTCACTCCTCAGTCAATCGACTCTTGGTCTGCGTGCTCCCATGTGTTTTCTACAGGCAAGAGTTACTGAAACACTAGGAAAAGGCATTCTATTTCAGACATACAAAAATCAGCAAAATAGGACACGGTTTGGTGCTTTTATGAGAGGTGCATTACTCTAGAGTCATATACAGAATGAAAGCCATTCTTGGGACAAATAAACAACATTCTGGAATACATCAGTAACAGCTTCATAAACAGCTCACTATACATGGACTGTAATAAAAGCATTGAGACTCAAAACCTCCTGGTTTTCAGACACAAACTCAATTTTCTAGCTTATTCTGTCCCTCTAAAGCTAATAAAATGAACAATTTCTGGAAGTAATTTTTCAACTCTCAAATGATAAGCAGCAAATTCTTACATAGGAGAAGGCTTCTGCAAAAGCTGTAAACCATTCAGAGAGACTCCCGATGCACATGAGAAATAAAAAGCTATCAATGACTTTTTGACAAAGCTTTGCCTAGCACATTACTATAAAGGGAAAAGTGTAATTTTCCTCTAACTGTACTTTCACATATATTTTCTGAGATCAAGTTATGGTCAAATTGCCATGTAACCGTATTTTCAATTTTCTTCATACATTTTTACAACACTCTCACTTCAGCAGTATTTACCATTATCGCTCCCAGCAGTCGAGGTTGTTTGCATAAGGTGTTATTTGCCAAGAACCTGTTACTTGAAAGGAAGACCTCTTCTGTCTGCACAGCAGATTTGTAGGTGGAGAAAAGGAGCCTTGCTGAGAGAAAAGTGGAGGGAACCAACATAATCACATACATATCATCAATAAATATCTAAGTAAGAACAGAGCAGAAAATGCATGAGGCATCCTTCTCTAATGGGACTCAACTAACAATCATAGCATACTTTTTCCATGGGTGACAATAAGAAATCACAGCATGTAATTTCAACTCATTTGTTGTAGAAGGATTATTCATAAAGCTCCTGCAAGGGCTGGAAGCCTAACTGTAGAGAGACCCACCCAGAACTTATGCTATCACACATAAGACACACCTAAGTGTTTCCAGCCCTGTTTAACAGCTGAAGGAGTAAGATACAAATCAATACAAACTCAAAGGCTACCCTCAGGAAGATCAGAGGGCTCTGCAAGGAGAAAAGCCAACAGCTGCACTTTAAACAGTGCATCTGGATAAACCTAACCATGTCTTAACGTCACAATGCCTTAAAAGCTACTGAACGTTCTTAAGCAATGCAGTCTGACAAACAGAGAATATTCAGAGCGCAACCATTAATAATTCATTGCCAAAATAAAGGTATATGGAGAGAGGTTCCACAAGCCATGTTCTTAGTTCGGTCCTATTCCATATCTCTGTCACTTTCCTGGAGACTGGGACAAGAGGGATGCTTCTTTTATTCACAGACGACATGAAGCTTGGAAGGGCCATCAGTACACCACATGTTGGAAATCAAAATGGCCAATGCCAACAGGAAAAAAGGTTCTGAACAAAATGAGGATGTAATTAAACAAAGGACAATCACACAAAACTAGAGAGGAAGGACAATTATTAGACTGCAATCTACTGGAAAGGATCTGATGGTCAACACAGGTCAACAAACTGAACACAAATCAGCATGTTGTCGATAAAAAGGTAGACGCCACACAAGGGGTAATCACCTTCTCAGCAACGTTCAGCCTAACTCAGAACACAGTATCGTTACAGCAGGCTTCGGGATCAGCTATTGGTCCAAATGGGTTAATTATCATTGCGGCGGGGACCACTCAGCCGCCAATAATGAACCACTAAAATTTATCCTACTTAAATGTTTGTTTCCTTTGCATTGTTAACATTTAGAGTACTACTGAATGTAAGTACAGTGATAGATATGCCAGTGATTTACTGGACGACAGAAAGTTCTGCTGCTCACTAAAGCACAGTGTTGTTCACAGAACTTAATTCCTAGTTTAAGGGGAAAAAAACACTGCTGTATCTGAGGAAGAGAAATAAGCATTATGTTAATTATGAAGAATTGCAGAACTGTGCTCTGAACAAAGAAGGAATAAAATGAGTTTTGGAGTGAGACTGTAAATTTCTCCTGACATTCTAGAAGTCTGAAAAGAAAGATCACGTATAAAAGCTACTGTTCTCCCCCCAAAAGAAATATTCATGTCCATCCCAAGGAATCTGAACTTAAGGGTTACCTCAAAAATGGGGTGCCTGAACATGAATTATTAGAGAATCACAGTTAGGCACTCTCTAGCAGAGGCAGCTTGCCAGAGGAGAATTTCACAAAGTCTGAGACTTTGACTGCTACCATGGAACAATATATTTGTCTAAAGGTAGATTTATGCTTGTGCAAGTAGACTTACAAATCTGTACTTAGTCAGTACAGATTTTCTTTCATTTCTTCACTCATGTTTTACGAATGTGTGATTATGTTGTTATATTTAGATATTACAAATAAATGCTTTTATTTCTAGTTTACCTTAATCTGTCTAAAGCTATGGCCCAGCTCCCCAACACAGACTCTGCTGTGTTCTCAAGTAAGAAAGGTGCTTCTCCTCGCATCGCACAGATCAGATTCTGGCATGGCAGGAATCGGACAGGACCCAAGTGTACCCAACGACTCGCAACAACTGAAGAGGCTCACTGGCATGCGACAGGATATTAGAGTGTATGCTTATCCCTTGCAACTGTTGGGGTCCAGGTCACAAGCAGACCTCCTGCTGACTGCTTCCTACACAGAAGGCATCCTTGCTTACTCCCCCCTTCACAGGGAGCAGACCACAGGCTCTGAAACCTTTGCATTGTTTCAAAGGCAGGTGTGTGTGCAGAAAGAAGGTAAGTATTTTAATAATTATCAGAACGTGGGCATCTGAAACATTTGGAACTAGCACTTTCAAGAAATCAGACACTTTGTTCAGAATTCTTGGAATAATATTTGAAATCTAAATGCAAACATGTTGCATTAAAGAAGTTGTACTGGTTTTGATATTTTTGCTTCTGCTATGTTTACATTCCTGTTCAATAACAGAAAGTTATTGAATTCAGTCTTGAATAAGTCTGAAAATTCAGTCTTATTGCACATATCCACGCAGTACTTCAAGCAAACTGATGAATGAGTTAGTGGAAACAGACTGAAGTGCTAATGTACTTTTTACTGTTCTTTACTAGAAATATGAAAATAGTAAACAATACTAAACCAATAGTTACTTTGGTTTCTGAAACTGAAAAAGAACCCTCTGTTCTTTCTCCTCCATTTTGCATTTGTCCAGGGACTGGATCAGGAAGATGTCAATTACTGTCAGTAGAGAATTAAAACCTCAGTTGTGCCTTCTGCTCACTGCAGAATCCCAAAAATAAATACAAAGTAATCTTCAGAAACAAGTGATTTGTAACAAGTTTGTCTGGGGAAATGGAAAGAACTGAATATAACCTCACAGTAAAATTCTGCTGCTGAGAACTCCATTCAAGAAAAACATTTGTGAATGCTAGGTCAGTGACTAAGTAGATCTGACTTTTATCTCAATAACACGTCAAAGTAACTGAACGTGTGTTAAAGTAATGAAATCAGGGATAAAGAATTGAAACTTGAACAGCAAACCTGTGAGTTAGCTTCCATAAGACTTAAGAGTGGTAAGTGAAGTGTCTTTCATTTTAGAGCAGGCAGTGCTTCTTGCAATGTCTCCCATAATAAGAATAAGCAGTTTAAATGATAATACTTTACGATGTATTTGGGATCACTAAATAACATTTAGATCACAGAGGTTTTCCAATGCCAACTTCTGAAGCTACTACATTAATAATTTTTTCTCTTCCATGAATGACATTAATAATAAAGTATGACCTTTTCTCTAAATATTAGAATTTTTCATTCTCTCTCTATGTCAGAGTTTATTTGAGCTATTCAATATTGGATCTGTTTAAAAAATTAAAAGGATACACTTGGTAACATTCAGGATAAACACTATGATGAATCACACACGCTTGTAAGCTGTATTTTTCTCCTATGAAAATATTTAAATTTGGATGCACACATTCACTTGTCTGTGGGAGACAACATTTTTGTTGTACTTTTACGAGGTCTTTGGTTATAGATTAGTTGCGTACTGATTAAGTCTGGAAGGAATGTCTTCTAAATTTTAAATACACATGTACCTCTTTAAATCTGTCATCTAATTTCCAAGAGTTTAAAGGAAAAACAACAAAACCAAACCACTATTTAAGCCTGACCTATACAAAACCAATGCTTTCTCTTCTATTACTGCCGAAACAAAAGCAGAAAATTATACTAAAATCATACTCCATCACCTGCACACACTGAAGTTGATGCTTAATCAATATTCTCTTATCTTTGCTCTACAACAGATAAAGGCTTTAATATATTAGGCAGTGTATGTTTCTCGTAATATATACTTCAAAGTTTGCTGAAATCAAATGTTTCCTTTATGAGGACTCCAGTAGTCTTGGACATACACAAGAAAAACATTTATATGATATTGTACTCAACCACCTTCCTCGCCTCTTCTTTCCACTTCTCTCAGGGCCCTATTTCTTTTCGAAATCATGGCACCACTGGGCTGAATGCAAGTTACACATACAGACTAATTTGATAACTCAATGAACCTCTGAATCGTATCTAAAAAGGACTTTCCTTTTGAGAATATGCTATATGCTGAGAGTATGCTATACTGATACAGCATTATTCATATTATTCCGCTACATGCACAAGTATCTTTTAACAGCAACTGTTAGATACATTGTCCATGTATACATATATGATAATTACGCTAATTTATTGCGACCCACCAGACAACACTTGCAGTACTGAAGATAACTTGAATTACAAATCCCAGTCCTGTGAACAGCTCTATCTGTTGCAAAAGAAAGGCCGATTTCAAGGCAAAAAAGATGAAGACTGAAGCTGGAACAGATAGGTATGATTTCCTAAACTAATAACTACCCACCTCTACCTTCAGCTGTACCAAAGAGGTCCAAATTCTGTACTGTAGGAGTGCAGAGAGGATTATTCCCATAAATAACTGGAGATCACATTTTCACACAAAACACAGAAATTAAAGACAAAGGGAGATCTGGCTAAACTTACGCATCATTCAGGTGTAAGCCCATGCCCCTTCTCTCCCTGCAATTTTTCCTCCTCCCTGAATTACACCACCTGGAGCTACGGCTGCAGAGCTGCAAGTTCTGAGACCATATGGACAAAACTCACTGCCCCTCTGCAGGATTCATGGTTCCACCATCCTTTCAGCTTCTGCCAACAGAGCCAGAAAAACAACCAAGCTCTAGAAGTGCACAGTGAGTTAACACAGGTAAAAAACGGATACATGAAAAAGCACATTACTCTGCTATATAAGGAAGGCAACTTCTATTTGCATCATATACCTAAGTTAATTGTATGCAATTTCAAAGAGATACACCTCTAACATTAATGGACTGTCCAAACAACCTCAAAGAAATATTGCTGCCCTGAAAAGCAAAACAAATCAGCCATCAGAACATGAGGTCAGAAAAGGCTATACTTACTCCTTATTCCTGCTTTTAATGCACGGCTGGTAAAGGACTTTGACAGCATTCCAGGTCCCCACTGGTCCAGAGCTAGGCATGAAAATATCTCCAAACAGTGTAAAAACACTGTGGGAGGAGGAACTTCCTAAAGACTCCACGAGCAACGTGTCAGAATTTAAAAGCCATATCTATAAATGAAGAAATAATTTATTTTACTGTAGATTACATCATTTTCAATTTGTTCCTTTACTCTGGTCCTAAATCGGCTGATACTAAAGCCACATTCTTACAAAGTTTCTAACAAAGTGTCAACAGACATAAAATGACATTTTATTATTCAGCACAGTCTGCACATACAGCCTCTAGTGGAGAAAAATAGGTTAATACAATAAACTGATGCCTGATTTATCACAGTCACTCTTAACATCATTATTTCTGTGAAGCTGCCTCTTTTTGTGGCTGCAGCACATTTCCTTTGATAGTAACAAAAGAAACAGTCCCAAGTCGTCTGCTTCAGTACCAAACGGATTATTTCTCTGATTTCATAGTTTTTGAGGAATTAGTTGAGCATATGGTTTTGAATTACCGAGGGCTAAAGACAGAGAACTGAAAGACTGCCCACTGAAAGTGCCAAAACTTAAGAATTTTTAGAAAAAGCATGATAGTTATGCCTGGATGGAGCTAAGACATGCAAGGAAAAAGACAGCAATTAATGTAGTCTAAAAGGAAGGCTGGGATTTACAAATGGCTGTAACAGGCCCTTACTTGGAAAATAAATCTTTATCAAATTTGAAAATGGGGTTGGCATTCTTCAGCACTAGTTGCTCACAGTAATTCATGAGATATTTCCTGGGGAGACTGAGAAATCTGAACTTTCTGCATCACACTATTGGATCTGTGTGTGATTGTGCATCAGCTTTCCAACTCGGATTCAGGGCTTTCATGCTAAACACTGTACAAAAAAGTCAGGCTTTTCCTTTATTCACAGCCTGCAGTAGTGAATTGATCCGAGTTACCAATGAAAATCAATTTTTACAAGTCCTGAGCCTATATGAAACGTTTATATATGAAATATTTATCATAGAAAACGGGATTTATGCAGTGCTGCTCACTAGAGAATAATCTTCTGCTTCTCATGACCTAATCATCTTCAAGTAAAGGAAGTTACATGATGTTGGGTAGCAGACATATGATATCCCCCTGTGGAGGGAGAAAGCCACTGTTAACAGGCCACATAGTATACGTTGTAATTGAATGTGACAGTCACAATTTATCAGAGCCCAAGGCTCAGAACATTACAGTAGAAGCTCCATAAAGAAGGAATGAGATATATTGATACAGATGTCTTGGGAGGGGATGGGAGGAGGAGAATCACTTTAGCATATGCACATAAATGTTGACAAGCAACTGCACTTGGCTTAGCAAGAGGCTGTTCATCAGTTATGCTCTGGTAACTCACTGTACACATACATAGCCTAGACCGCAAAATATACCTCATTAGCTACAACCATTACACATGGTGCTTTAAGCCAAGTGTTGAAAAGGTGTTGGAGAAAATGGGGAAAAAAGAGAAGCGTCCTATACACACAGGCCACTGCCAACACACTTAGCTTTAACTAAACAGAGTTCATTCCTTTTGAAATTATTAACACTTCCCTGTGAAGTAGCCTCCTGGGATGCTTTTCAGAAGATGGATATCCTTCCAACTAGTCTGGGGAACAATGCTGCAATAGCTGTCTGCTCCTCTCAGAATCCTTCTGCAACTTGCTTTAGAGAAAGCAACCAAACCATTTCATTTGCGACATGCTCCGTCTGCAAAGTACTTCCTTCTACCACAAGCGTTGATATGTGGCATCTGACAATAACGTTCTACCACTTGTTCAGAGTATGTCAGTGTCTCAACAGCAATGCAAAAGATCTGTATTAATAATTTAGCACCCAATACAGAGAAAGCAAATGAATCTTTGCAGGTGGAAGCCTACATAGGACACCTGACCATGACAAAATCAACCTTTGAACTACATTTGCTTCTTTAGGCAATAATTTCCTTCCTGTCCTCAGGCATGAGTTATTTTTTGATCTTGCTTTTGGTCTGAATGAACAATCACTCACCAACACTCACTGTATTGACTCAAAGCAGTTTATTACATGTTATTTCTGGCTAACATAGTTACAAATTCCGACCTGTGCATTCACTATGCATTCACTCACAATGTACACTCTTTCCTTCCTCTCTACCACTTTGCACAGTAGAGTCTGCACAACTGAATTCCTTTCCCACTAACTCCGTCAAGAAAAGAACCTTCACAAAAAGATAAATAGATAAAGTTTAGAATTCATTCATAGTGCTGGTTGATGACCTTTTCTGAAATGACAGCACCAGGAGAAAGTGTTTGGTTTGTCGGTGGGGTTTTTTTGTTAGTTTTGGGCGGGGGTTTTTTATTATTTTTTAAATCACCTTGTCAATAGGCTTCAAAGATGTTCTTAGGAGAAAAGCTGCAACAAATCTCAGTTCTACTTTGTGGGACTTACCCAAACAGGTGAAATACTGTGATTTATATTCGTGACCAGTATCCTAAAATCTCAACCTGTGTCTCCAGCATCAATTTGTGGACAATGAGGCACCCATTAGAATTTAACATGGCTAAAAAAAACCCCGTTGTTCTTCCTTGCTAGTTCTTAATTCTTGCAGACATTACCATTACTTTCGTCATCACATAGGTCAGTAATGCAAACATCTTTCATTACGGCTTCTTTGTCCTCACATTCAGATAAAGATGTGGTCTTCCTCATACTTCACAAGGAATAAAGTTCTCTAAAAGAACTGGGTAGCTAAGTTTCAACAAGGAATTCACTATCTATCTCACATCTTGATGGCTGCAACGTCCCCCTCTGCAACCTTGACAAATGCAAACTTGTTCTGCTCATGCCCTCCAAGACATGGTCTGAGAATCAGTATCTGATTGACAGGTCTCTCCCATTTTGTTACCTATTTATTTTCTTGGGGTATCTTCCCACTCCCCCTCCACTCACTTGTGAAATACAAGCTGCCTTACTTTCAAAGCACTTTACAGCCTAATCACACTCCAAAAGACATTCAGTACTGAAACAACGAAAAAACACTCGGTACTGAAAAGACTGGAGTTAGTATTCAAGCACTCCAAATTCTATCACACGCCTTTGATTTTCACAGATGTATCTTCTTGGGTTTTATCAGGTTGATCCCATCCACGGGATGAATTTCTGGTATCTGTCCACAAAACTACTTATTTACCTTTTTCAAAACTATCCCTTTTTTATAGTACGGAAAAAAAATGGCATCTATTAATGTAAGGAACCCTTCAACAGTGGAGCAAAGAGAGGAGGCAAGTGATTCGTCTTTTAGAGAATGTTAAGAGGATAGAGATAGAGTTGGGATAAGTAAAGAAATCTGTATACACAACCACTTTTTTTTTTCCTGAGACAAAGAGACTATTATTTATTGTCAGCCTTTAAAAAAAAACAAAACATACTATATAGCTTTCAGGAACTTGATTATCACCAACTTACAGAAACTCTTATTATGAGATCCGTAAATAACATAACTGGTAATGTTAAGTGATACATGCAGAGAAAATAAGGAAAATGAGTATACATAACATTTCTGGGTTAAAAAAAAAATTAAAAATACTTGTGAGACCTTAACCTTAATTATCACATACACAGCCTAAACTGCGCGTATTCACATACGTAAGCCCAAACACTGTGAATGAGAATCTTTGGCTCAGTGTCAAAACAAACAAGTGGGACAGCTGGTCCATGATGCATCAGTGATGAGACCGCTTGTCTAACTTGGCTGTGTACTCACAGCCTCAAGCACCTACATTTTTTACTGTTTAGCTGTTTGCAATCATTAATATAAACAGTGCTTACATTACATTTGTGTGCACGAGGCCTCTGAGTTCTAAGACTCAGCCCATGACTCCAGAACACCTGTTGGTGTGTATGTAGTACCTAGTATGTAGTAGGTTTTCTGATGTTAAACACAAAAAAAAATACTAACAACTCACTAATAAAAAGGGATGTATGCCCATCAGAAACCAGCCCCTCTGCTAATTAAGCCTACTCTTCTAATCAATACATTGGCAAAAATGCAGCTCAGGCTAATGAAAATCTGCTAAATAAGGTGATTTTTCTGTTAGAAAATAACCAGGTCATTCTATATAAGCTACTAGACTTAAGCAACAGAATAATAGGTAACTTGGAAACACATAAGCTAAAGGGAAAAAAATTACAACAATTTTCAATGACTCCTCAATTAGTTTATATATAGTCACAATTATGGGTCTGTTCATGGGACCTTATTGTATCATCACAAAGTATTTCTTGGTGGTTGCATAAATGTTCTCTTAGCACTAAAATTTATTTAAAAGCAACAGATATACAGTTACCTCAGAATCTGGATGTTCAGAAATGATGGAACTTGGACAATGTATATATAAAACAGTTCATTTTATTAGATTGTCTACCCCAACAAAGTAAGTTTACCCAGGGCAGGAATCTACAATCATGTATTTCTTTATCTTTGTGTCTATGAATTACTCGTATAAACTGCAAGATTATAAATCATGTGCCTATATTTAGTTCACGAATAAAAGAAAACATCCCTGGTTATACCACGTGTATAGTATTAAGATAATTCCAGACCCAAATTCCTATCCATCTTAAAAGTTTGAGGAATTTAGCTGTCACTATTTAAATACCAAGCTTAACCAAGTTTAACAGCATTAGAACATTAAGTATAATAGGCAATTTTATTTTTGTTTGCACTTCACTTTGCAATGCAATGTACTGACTACATTAGTAGTCTCTGCTGACTTCAGACAGTATTTGTGAAAGATGCTGTACAATTTGATGAACTTCTGGTGATAAACGATAAGAAGCACTGGAGCAAGAAGATGAGATACATATTATAAAGTCAAAACCTAAGCTTTCCATATTTTCTGAATACAAAACACTGCCATTTCTGTGCTTCTTGCAGCGCATCCATAGTACTTTCATTACTGTATTAACAGAGAAAATTTCTATATGTACATCTACTTAGATTATAAAACAGAGGGAAATTTCTTACTTAAACAGAATTCTTCAGAACTACTTCAACACAAGGATTTGAATTTGGTAATTTTCTTTAAACTTATAATCATGCACAGCATAAATAATAAATTTTAGGAGTTGGGATTCATAGGTTAAACTTTTCCTGCAGGATAAAGATTTAAAAAAAAAAAACCAACTTACCAGAATATAGATTTTTCCATCATCTCCTTTTACAGTGAATCTAAATGTGCTTTTAGCAGAGGACAATTCCACAAGACACTGAGCAACCATGCTCTGTACGAATTGAGACCTGTTTAAGAATTAACCACATATTATATGTTTTCATAACACCTACATGGGCAAAGTCATTCACAATGATGCAGTACAAGTGTATGAGTATCTCCATACTGTCAATTCCACTACATTCTACAATCACTTTTTATCAAGAGATGGGGCTTCTTTATCTTCCTCTCCCTCAAAACCAGAGGATCTTCTGTTTCCTGCAACTGGCAATTTTTAATACATCAGCAGTCTAAATTGTTCCACATCCTTTACTTTTACCAACACCAAATGTCAAATGCTGAATTTGCTTTTCCCTATTATATTTTACACATATGAACACAAAGTTAAGAATGACGCACATATTTCAAATATAATTTGAAATAAGAACTGTGACTAACACATAGTACATGATATAAGATAGCTAGATCAAGTTCTGTTTCATCTTTGTCTTAACTTCAAACTGAAGTACTTGAAAATTCAAAAATTTCATTTCTAATTAAACATTTCAAGCTTTACTTAATTTAACTTTACAAAATGTAACCTCCCGCTTTCATAATTAGTCTCCAGACATAATGCAAATGTAAATAGTTCAAAATAATTAAGTATTGTATTTTGGCTTTTCACCTGAATAGTGAGACACTGCGACAAATTATACACAATCTCTCTCCTGCATCACACACAAACACACACAAAGATAAGCAAACAAAATTGTACATGAGCGAATTCAGACTACATTACCTTTACAATGCTTGTAAATGATTACATAAAATTTGACAGCACTGTTATTATATGTAATTATTCAAGAAACCAAAATGTTAGTGCGTTTCTAGCATCCTTTCTAAAACATAAACCTGAGCAAATTACCTGATTTTTTTAAATTATTTTTATTTGTTACCTTGGTGTTGGGCTGAAACTTTCCTCAGATGGTCGAATAATCACCTCGGTAACATAATATTTAATGGTATCTAAAATGGCAAAAACATTTTTCAAGTACAACAGAACAACCAACTTAAGAGTAGACTGTAAGTCACTGTATCTCTATACTAATTAAACTTTTGTTCAGCACTCAATTAAGAGGTGCAGCAGATGGTCAAATTCTGTTTTGGTTTGTGGGAGGAGAAGCAACCAATAACAGAAAACATACACTGCCAGAAGAAAACTACTCTGAGCTAATTACATGATCAGCAATTTGTCACTCATATTGATCCTTGCTTAACGCTGGGAACAATCATCTTGAAAAACAGCAAGCAAGAGCTCAAGCCAAACCTGAAAGATGAATTGAAAAAACTTTCCTAAAGCACTGAGATCAGCATAGCTTACATAAGTATTTTAGTACCCTCTGCTGCTCAGTAATGCTGCTGTGAATCACAAGAGACAGTTTTAATAACAGCACACACAGGGGAATAATTTTCTTCTTTGCTCAAAGAGCAGATTAGAACTTCCTTCCAAAAATCACACTAACTCAACAATAATACTGCATACATTCCGAGTTTCAATGTAACTGTTCCCCAAAAGCCCCAATAAAACAGCCTTTCACAATAAATGGAAGTGTTTGAGTATTGAATTTAATCCCCATCAGCAAAGTCAAGTCAAAGATGATCATATTGAAGCTCTGGGTCTATCCTAAAAACACGGCCTAACCAGAGGGCCAGCAGAACAGGTTATGCATAGAGAGTAATAAATTCATTCCGCTAAGCTTTATCATGTGAACAACAGTAAAGATTCATCCGTTCCATAAATCTTAGGGGTGGAAGACATTGTCTCATCCTATCTCTGTCCACACACACCATTAAAAGTGGATGAAAGCGAGCAATTCAGAAAGACACTTAATTTGTTTTAAAAGATTCCAAAGGCTCGGTAATCCCACCCCTTCTCCAGATAAGTACTACACTTTTTAAATTATCCTCACTGTTAGGAAATTAATATTTCACCTCTTAGTTTAATTTCAGTCTGCTCCACACTGTGCCTAGACCTGGGCAACAGGAGGAAAAGAAGCCAGTTCAGTCACTCTAGTTCCCCAGTTGTTACCTTGAGTAAAGAATTGGTTCTACTGCTGAAATGGCACTGGGAATTAAAATGTTTGCTTGCAGAGAAACAGGAGGTGGGATTTCCCAGGAGAAAAGCATACAAGTATATGGGGGTAGAGTTGGGCGAAGGAATAGCTGACAGGGGAATTTCAAAGCCAAATCTGTCCTCCACAGCTACACCACTCTAATCCAGCTATATCTTCAAAGCACTGATATTTGCTCATGAGGAAGTACCAATGCATGACAGTTAAGTCTGCTCTCTACTCTTTTTTCACAGAGATGGTTCTGTCTACACTTATACCATACCACTCTGGCTAGGTTTTTTGTCTGCTCTTTGAATGCCCTGTAAAGTTCCTACAGTACTGAAAAAACATGATCAAAACAACGGACATGCTACCTAACTTCAGCCGTGTAAAGAGTCCAGACCAACTCCCTGCAGATCTACATAGTATTTGCCTTTTCCCATACCCTGTGATCACATCAACCACTGCTTCCTACAACAATCTGAAGGCTCAGATTAAGACATCCATCACTCATGATGAGTCCTTTTCCAAGCACTGTTTTCCCAAAGTCTTACAGCCTGCATTGTGGACTTTCAAACATCCTATCTGAAATTTGGGTTTATTAAAGTCTGTACCGTTCAGACCAACTGTACAGGGCAATCTGAAATTTCTCTAACGGGAGACCTTCTCTCTTGTGTCCCTCATGACGTATTTCTTAAACAGGTTTTGCACTTTCTGAGAAGTTTCTATGTTCTCCGGATCTCTGAACTAAACCAGGCTCGCACTGACTGATGCAGTGGTGTACAGGGAGAATGAAAGAATGAACCCTGCTAGTAACATTCTTACCGTTGCGTCTCTCCTGTTAATAACTGCATTTTGAAAACCACCAGAGACTCATCTTTAGATTGCTTCAGGTAAGCCCTGCTGATTCAATATAATGACAGCTTTTAAACCAATAATCTCATCATCGCATGAAACAGAAACAAGGATCAGGAAAATCCCTGTCGTAAGTCACTCTCAAGGTCTAACAGTAGAAGCAACAACCACACCTGTTCCAGAAGGGAATAAAGACAAACAAACGGGAATCAGCCCTGCACCTTACTGATAAACTCCTTTCCCCCAGAGTTTTTCACCTCCAGTGCTCAACGGCTGGTGCAGTGAAATCTAGTTTGGTTTGTACAACCCATACCTGCTGATACTGTTTCTCCCAGCATTGTCCTGCAGCGCTTACAAATTACTCTGGTATTTTCCTTTGATTTCTGTAAGACAAAGAAATGTCATTTAAATGTCACTCAGTTATTCCGAAAAAGGAATGTATAATTTTAACACACTCTCCAGAGTATATAGTGAACTTTGTACTTGTTTCTGTTCTCTTTATGTTTACATACACACGATTTGCATTCACTACTTCAGCTTTCTACATTTCAATTTGCTTGCAAGTTTCATACTAGTTTTAAAATCTGGCAATATATACTGATCACTCAGCACAACCTGCAATAGCTAACAGGAGAATCATTGTAATATTGAGTGACTGGACGACAAAATGACAAGGTAAATTTGATTTTGATAAGGGCAAAATAATCTACATGAGAAGTATTCAAAAATAAATACATAATATTTTATGCTGCAATATGACTACCATCACTGAATAAAGTTGTAGCCACTGTCGACAGTCCAATGCTCAGCAGAGAGCAGAAAATGTCTAGAGTATTTTGAATTACTAGGAAACAGCTGAAGAACAAAACATAATATGATATTCCAGAAAGGTGCAGTGGATTCTGTTCTTGAACAACGCCTCTCCCTCAATTCAAGCTGAAACAGAAAGGGTATTGACAAAGAAGAAGAATTGTCAGAGGTGCAAAACAGTTTCCATATGTGACAAGAAAACACACGTACTGGGAGAAAGCATGAAAGATACAAAACTGAGGGGTCTCATTGAAATACATAAAATCACAAATGCTTAGGAAAATCTGAAGAGGAAATAAAACATTTACTCTCATAGCTCTTGCTACGAAAGTATAACCTGGTTTGTGTCAAAGAAAAGGAAGGTATTTGTCGCACGATGCATAATATAGTTCAGTATTCACTAGAGGAAAATATTTTTCATATTAAAACTACACATAAGTTCAGAAAGTCCTCAGAAATTCAGGAGAAGCCATGTTCATCAAGGGCTCATTAAAAACAAAAAAAAACCCCGTGGATAACAGCATCTAGTTCAAGAAGTCCCTACACTGGCCAAAATATCACTCAATATTTGCCTCACTCTTACGCACTCATTCCAGCCCACCGAAAAAGATCTTACTTCTGGATGTACTTGTGATCTGCCCTAGTAACGCTCCTACTAATTCCAGTGTTAATATTTAAATTCAGTATCAGTATAAAGATACAAGCAAGCACAACTCCTACTTTAATCCAAAGTCTAAGCTCCAGAACTGGTTCTGCGTGGGCTTATTAACCTGGGTGCAGCACAGCACAGCTCTGGTCTGGAAGCAACACACATATGCAACCACAATGATGCTCCTGAGTTAATAAACCCTTCTGGACCTAGAAATCCTGAGAATGTAATGAGAAGACACCTAAATTGGATTTTTACACATGGTCTTTCTATAATCACTTCTATAATTGTTTGTACAGTATACAGTGCATAAAAATACTCATACGTAGCTAAACAATTACTGTTTCATTGGCTTGGTTTGTAAGTCCAAACAAGTCACTATCAACGTGACAAATCATATTACAGCACACACCTACAATAATAATACCTAAATTTAG
>VYZM01003903.1:7715-64675 GCA_013398915.1 Dromas ardeola | reverse complement strand
CGGGCACCGCCGAGGAGGGAGGGCGAGGGTCGGGCTGGGCCCGAGCTGGCCTGGGGGCGGGTGGGCAGGTGCCGAGGAGCTTGGGGGAGAGCGGTTAGCCTGTTAATTGCTTTGCATTAATTAACCTGTCGCACCTGGCGCGCCCCGCTGCCGATCCGTGGTCTGCCCTCCGCTGCCCGGTGCCGTCCCTCCGTAGCGCAAAGCGGGCCCAGGGTGGGTTTCGAGGCTGCAGGGTCCCCCCGGTCCCCGTCCCCAGCCCTCGGGCGCTGTCGGCGGGGCCTGGTTCCGCCCTTCGTGAAGAGGCTTCCTCCGGGGGCCTCTCCCCGCCTGGGAACAAGCCCGGCCTTGGGCTGCCGGAGCCGTCCTGCTTTGACCTTGAACGAATAAGGGCTGCGGGCCGCTTTTGGGTGAGATTCCCGGCTGGCTGGCTCGGCTGCTGGGGTGGTGGTGTGCGGTGTTTGGGAGGATACGTGGGGCATATGGCTGTCTGCAGTTTGTGTAGCGCGGGGTTAAATCTCATCTGTTGACACAGGGATGGCCTTAAATCTTGTGGTGCCCGCTTAAAAAGCACAAGTATGTGAGAGCTTCTAGCATTAAAGGTTTTTTACAAATAAAATTTGCATAGCTGTAATAATGAGAAAAGCCTAAACAATTTAGCTCATTAAGTATCCTAAAATATGCTGGATGTATGGGGTGCAGGTTTTGATGAGCTTGTTCTGGGTGACTCAACCATTGTATTTTCAGCTGATTAGCAAGAACCCTTGCACTCCTGGGTCTTCTTTCCATATGCAGTAATACTGAATGTGTTATGGTTCTCAGGTCAGCTGCATAATGTGATACCTGAATTCCAGCTATAGGAGTGTGAAGTAGTGGGAAGACTCTATCTAAATAGTAATGGGCAGATGCTTGTAGGAAATAAGGGGGCATAATATAAGGGTGAAGATCGTAGTCTTTCATTTTGTTGACAAGCCTTGGTCTGTCTGTGCTTATATACTTATGCTGGCCTGGCTGTCAGATTTGCTTATTTTTTTGTGTGAAATATTGGTAACTTTTCAAAACAGGCTGAAATACAGTAGACCTTTTGAAGGTCTAATAATCATGTGGTGTCTAAATATTGTGATTATCCAAAATGTACAATCATTTTTAATGTAACATGGATGAATGTTGTGTGGAGGAGTGTCAGTTTGGAAACAGGCGGAACGTCAACAGTATAATTCCTGGTTTTGTTTTAACTGAAATGAGAATAGGCACTTTTGGAAACTAAGCAGCCTGTAAATGAGAGATGGGGAAGGAGAGACTGCATTTCTGACTTACTGAATGTCTTACTTTCCCAACCTGTTGGTAGCACCTGTGACAGTAGAGGTTTAAACAGCATCTTGCAAAGACAAGTTATCCTATGTCTTCCATTAGTGGTGTGGCTGTGCATTCGAGTGGATGGTTATGTTCACAACTTAGGCCGTGTTTATACTGGTAGTGCTTTTCTTGTGTAACACTACTGGCGTGCTACACTGACCACTAGAAATACTCATCGCATGCACAGCAAGCTATGCGGGTAAGAATGTAGTCTGTCTGGTGTGAGTGGGCTCAGCCTGTACTCTTCTGCCATTGTTCTCTGTTTGAATAAGGGGAAGACACTTCCGTGTGTTCATCTCTGGCTTAGTTCTCTTGACCAGAGTTACTGCTGTCCACCTTTAGTGTCTTCTCGCTTAGCTGGGAATGACTGCTTAGGCTGGACTGACTGAAAATGCTTATTACTATTCTACTTTTTTTTTATTTTTTACTTTGGCAGAGCTATACTATATTAAATATGCAGTGTGTAGAAGACAACCAAGAAGAGGTATGAAGTACGTTGTAAAAAAACCTGTTTTGAACATTGTTGAGAAAAATAGGAGATAGAAAAGAGACTAAACTAAATGATACCTGCTAAAGCATGAAATAGAAAATGGAAGTAATTTATTTGTATGAACATAAATTGTCTTCCAGGTGAATAATTGTATTGCCTTGACTTTGTAACTGAAAAGAAGTTGAATGATAAATAGAAAAAGTAAAAGTGATATGTTTTTCTTTGAGACCTTGGGGAGAAGAAACACTGCAGGTTCAACCATTTTTGCCCAATAACTGAAACAAGAAATGAGAAGAAAGCACCAAAGAGACTCAGTAAATTATTTCACTAGTCAACATGTATTTATCAAAACTTGTACTTCAATATAAGCATAAAAATCATGTAAAGCTGAGGAATGGTGCTTTGCCTGATTTGGTTTCTAGTATCATTTGCAAAAATCAGAGGGGATTTATCCTTATATTTATGTCTTTTCTGGCTTACTTCTGAGGATAAGGAGAACAAGTAAGTTTTGGTCCAGCCACTGTTTTCAAAACAGTCAGAAAAGAATTTTCTTTACAAATTCCTTTGAAATTCATCTGCAGAATATGTAAAACCAGATGCATTGTAAAATATAACCTTAATCTAGATAATGCATAGGTATACA
The DNA here is from genome assembly GCA_013398915.1 of Dromas ardeola. NCBI lineage: Eukaryota > Metazoa > Chordata > Aves > Charadriiformes > Dromadidae > Dromas > Dromas ardeola. Next base: position 62,189 of record VYZM01003903.1, on the reverse strand, counting down.
TATAGCATATGACACTATTTCAGAATTAAAATCCGAATGAAGTGAGAGAAATTATTTGAAACTTGAAATGAATGAATTAGTACGATATTAAGACCTCAGGGTATAATAAAAAAGGAAGTTGGAGAAAGTCTTGCCCGAATGCATTGTATTAAAAGGTTACCTGAGTAAGGCAATGATAATGATAAGAGAAGTTCTGACGTTTTTGTGGAAAGAAATATCAGGGTGGTTTGGCGACAGAACTTGCCTGAAGCTACGTATTATGAGAACAATGGGTATGGATGAATAAAAGGTTCATCTAAATCCTCAATTTTAATGTTATTGTGAGCAAAGAATAAATGGATAAATTGTCAGGCCACCATTTATTTTTAGTTTTTCTTTTTAAGTTGGTCGATTCTGTTTACATAAAAACCATGTATTGGAATATTTAAAGAGCTGTCATAATGTGAAGGTACAGCATTACCCTGGAAGCAAGGCTTCTCTATCAGCAAAGGATAATGCTGCAAGCATAATGTAAACTCATGTAGGTCCTTTTTTTTTTTTGTTTACCAAGGTGAAAAGTATCTGGAAGTTGGCAAACTCTCCTTTAAAACAAAGTGTAGTACAAATACAGGTTTAAACGTAGTCATACTGGTTTGAGTTGTTTTTCATCATTACATTTGCTATGGCTTTTTTTTGTTTGTTTTTTATTCTTTATTTTAACTGTATTACTATGTGAATTGGATTTACTAGTTTGAGAGTGAAAAATAAGCAAGAAAGAAAAAGAATACCTCAAGATAAGTCTTCCGTCAGTAAACGCTTGGAAAAGATTGGAAGAGGAGAGCTAGCTAGTTAAAAAGGAATTATTTTCAGAGAGGATACAGTGACCATTTGAAGGCATGAGGCTGAAACATATAAAAGTAAGATAAATTGCAGTTTATTTTAGAAAGCTTGTCTCGTTGCTGTGCTCAAACACCTGGAGAGGAAGTATTTGAAATCATGAACTCACTTATCAATCAAAGCCTTATTGGTGTGTGTGAGAGCTGGGTCGTTGCACTGTGGGACAGGAGCAGCACAAAGCTTATGGTGCTGGCAGGTGGTACGGGAGCCACAGGTAGGGTACGGTTGCATTCACACCAGAACACACTCATTTTCTCTTTGCTAATGACTTTTCCAACCCACCAAACTTGTGTGGTTACCATGGGTTTAGCTGTGTCAGGTAAATACCTTCCATATTCTCTTTAGAGTAATCCAAAGAATTCTAATACGCAGTCGTGGGATCTTTTTGTGAAGGTGGGGAAACTGCTAACTGCGCGATGTTGTAGGTTTGATTGTGGATAGCTGAAAAAGGGTCTACAAACTCAGGACCCAAGCCAGCCTATTTCATCATGGCAACAATTTGTTTTGATCCAGGGAACGGTAGGTGATACACTATATACAATGTTGTACTCAATTTCTGAGCAAGGATTTTGTGTTGCTCTTTGGCTTGGCATTGTCAAAGTGACTGGTTCACTCCAGAAGGTTACATTTTGTATATTACAAAAAATAAAAAATCTTATATCTTATAGTCTGCATTTGGGATTGTTGGGATGTCAGCCTGGAGGCTGAAATGAAGATTTTTTTTTTTTTTTTTTTAACCCAGATTGTTTACATTTCTTTGACAGATGCATTGCTGCTATAATTTAAATTGGGTATAAAAATGATAACTCTGAGCTGAAATGACCTTTAAGGAGGAAACCGTCTGTAAACATGTCAAAGAGTGCAGGTTAAATTCTAGGTGGTTTTTTTTGTTTGTTTTTCGTTCCTTCAAATGTGTAATTGAATAGAGGGAAATAGTGACCCGTTCTAGATCTGGGTTGAAGTATTGGTTGTTTGAATACAGTGGTCAACAAAGGGAAGAACGGGACAAGAAAAATACTTGTAAGGGAGCATTGAAGGATAACTACAAGTTCAAGGAAGCATTTCCTCATTTTTCTCTGTTGTGTTATTCTGACTTAAATTGCATATGTTTTTTAATAAGACATGTTAGATATTTTGCATACTTTAAAATAAGAAGCGTGGATATCTGTAGTTGTGTTGATTTTTAGATGTAAAGTGCATCTGATTAAGTTATAATATGGTAGATTGGTAACTCAGGAATCATTTGTTTATAGAAAGGAAAAAACATGGGAAAATATTATTTTAGGAAGAAGAAAATATTTTCAGTTAATGGTTGGCCTAAGTTATAATGAAGAAGATGCAAATCATCATCTTTCATTTAGTGAGTGACATAAGTTCAGATCTGTGAAATCTGAGTGTTTAATTTGATCTCAAGAAGAATATGGTATTTTAAGAGTAGAAACTTCAGTGTAAGTAAGATTCCAGCATTTGTGTAATACAAGAGGACTTAACTGTGGAAAAGGTGTTGTCTTCCACTGAGTATCACATTGTCACTTGAGCATCTGTTGTATGCCACTACAATGCTTTCAGTGGCTTACATGTATTTATTTTGCTTTATTTGGATTTTTTGAATTAATTTTTAACTGCTAGATGTGGTTAAAATAATTATTTGGTATTAAGTTAAAGATTATTTTAACAGAGGAAACCTCTTATGGTTTTATTACAGCAGTGCTTGGAGATCCCTGTAGTGAACAGGGCTCCTTTTTGCCTCATACTCTGCCACAAACAGTAAGACAGTCCTGAGTGCACAAGGACTGGAAGGAAGCAGTAGTGTTCTGTTGGTGGGCCTGGAATAAAAATTTCACTCTAGTATATCAAACTGTTTTGTGGTTCACCGAGTATATCTTGAAAAGTTGTAATAAAATGGAAGTGAGTAGAGGGATTAAAATGTTACCCTAAACTCCGTTTTTAAGAGCCAGTTGCAAGAGATGTGTATTTACCAATGAGGGTGAGAAGTATTTGGTCACTTTCTTCTCCCCTCTGATAAAGAGATAGACATAGATTTGATACTTTTTTACTTCTGAAAAAATATCGTCTAAACCAAATACATTCACCTAGAGGTTGTTTATAATCATACATTTTTTTTCTTGAACAGTGATAGAGAAATTGATTACTGAGAAGGCTTGTTGTAGGTTCCTTATGAATTTTTAAGCTTGTTACTTGTTCCTCTTTATGAACTCATGTCTGGTGTAATTCAGACTTTAGAATACCATAAAAGAGCAACAGCAGAAAGAACATTTTAGGTACCTTATGTATTTCTATCAGACTATGCTCAGTGGTAGACTTACAGTTTTACTGCAGTTGTCTTTCTTTTGTGACTTCTTGTATATACAAAAGAAGAAAAAGTAGACTGACTTTCTTTTTACTGAGAGTTTGGTTTTTGTGTAATAATAAGCATAATAAATAATAAACATGTTTTGTAGATAAGAAAGCCAGGAGGGAACACGTCCAGTTGGGTACCTGATCTAACCTCTGTAGTACAAGCCATAGGTTTTCTCTTATTTAATTCTTGTTTGAATGAGAATCACTCTCAGGAAAACATCTCATGTTGATTTAGAGGTTGCTAGTATGGCTAATGCACAGACTGTTACGCTGATTTGATTTAATTTAATTTTGTTGTGGAAAGAACTTGAACACCTAAAGCAGTGTCGGGTTTTTTTTCTGTGGAAAAATGTAATAAGCTGTTTCCACTTGTGAATTTTGACTTGGTAGAAAAGTGTACTGGGAAGTTATTAATCACAATATTAAATCTTATTAAGTGCTCTGTACTATTGCAGGATACCAATGAAATCATGGCTAATTATAGTTAATTATACAGACTGTTTTTTTTGTTTTGTTAATTTGGGTAATATGGGGGGGGGTTAATCTTTCATTACTTTACTGAATAGCAATTGGTCAAAATAACAAGCTCAAGTGGTTCTTATTCCTCAGAAGACATTAGAGATGCCTCTTTAAAAAGTTCTGAAATAAGAGGATTCTGTAGAAAGACAATTTAGAAATAGAGTAATTAGCTGTAATTGGAAAAACTTTATCTTTGGTGATAGAAGAATATATGTGTTTTCAGCATTTGATTTTTATCTAAAGAGACTAGCCTGGGATTTGCAGTATTTATTTTGCTATTCATGCTTCTAAATGCTTCTGAGGGGAAACAAAGCACAATAAATTACCAAATGACAAGGCTTCTGTTTTCCATGTATTCAAATCTGTGTTTGTATTAAGTCTATTAAAATAAAAATATGTTTCTGTAGTTACCAGCTTGGTATGTGGGCACTGTATACAGCGTAAAAAGCAATAGCTCAGTACTGTGAAATTCGAAATTTTTCTCATCTGCTTTTTAATTACCTACCAGTACAGGTTGGGGGCTGACCTGCTGGAGAGCAGCTCGGTGGAAAGAGACCTGGGAGTCCAGGTGGACAACAGGATGACCATGAGCCAACAATGTGCCCTTGTGGCCAAGAAGGCCAGTGGCATCCTGGGGTGCATCCAGAAGAGTGTGCCAAGCAGATCAAGGGAGGTCATCCTCACCTGTTACTCTGCCTTGGTGAGGCTGCATCTGAAGTACTGTGTCCAGTTCTGGGCTCCCCGGTTCAAGAAGGATCGGGAGCTGCTGGAGAAGGTACAGCAAAGGGCTACAAAGATGATTAGGGATTGGAACACCTCTCCTATGAAGAAAGGCTGAAGGATTTGGGTCTTTTTAGTCTGTAAGAAAGACGACTGAGGGGGGATCTTATCAACACTTATACATACTTAAAGGGCGGGTGTCAGGAGGATGGGGCCAGGCTCTCTTCAGTGGTGCTCGGCAACAGGACAAGAGATAATGGGCACAAACTTGAACATAGGAAGTTCCACCTAAACATGAGGAGGAACTTCTTTACTTTGAGGGTGGCAGAGCACTGGAACAGGCTGCCCAGAGAGGCGGTGGAGTCTCCGTCTCTGGAGACATTCAAAACCTGCCTGGACGCGTTCCTGTGCAACCTGCTCTAAGGTGACCCTGCTCTGGCAGGGGGGTTGGACTAGATGAGCTCCAGAGGTCCCTTCCAACCCTACGATTCTGTGATTAGTTCTTTTACAGTACATCCCATAGCCATGCTTGAAACAGTAAACAGTTTTAGAAAAGCCTTGAAATATTGCAAAGCTGAAACTCTGAGGAATTCAAAGGGAGCAAGTTTGTGAGCTCAGGTTCTTGCAGTACTTGTCGCAAATCCTGAGAATTCTTGAAGTGACATGGTGTACGAAGATTTGTGCTCACAGTGATCAGCCCCTCGACCTGGACCAGAAAACGACCGGTTTAGTATTGCAGATTGGTGTGAAGCAGATAAATAGAGCAATTTTGTGAGACTTGAAAAATGTAAGAGTGGAACAGTAGCAAATCAAACCTGAAGAGGAGCTTTGGGGTACAACAGATACTGGAGAGATTATGAATTGTTGGGAGGTCTTATAACCTTGTGATTAAATTGAGATAGAATCTAGATGAAAGCTGCTTTTATTGAATAAGTGTTGATGAAGCTGTTGTTCTTCTCAATCGAGTTTCTTTAGCTTCAGTGAAAACCCTTTAGAGCCTCTTAAACAGGTTAATAGATTGTGTTGATGTGAGATGGAAGGCTCTTAGGCACGTGAGTTGTGAAGGATGAGCACTTGCTGTGGAAAACACAGCTGTAGTAGTATCATCTGAACTCGGAGGAAAGCCAATACCACCTCATTGATGAAGGGAATTGGAGGCTGCTCTGTGAAAACACTGAGCACAGCCCCCCAGCAAAAGGAGATCCACAGCACCAGGTAACTGCCTTCCTTGTCAAAGTCATACTCGAAGACTGTACAGGCATCCAGGTATATCCAGAGTTGTGCGGTGTCTGTTTTTTTAATCCCCATGAGATGGTGAAGTGAAAGGTAGTAAGTATCAAGACCTACTGACAGTTATAAGGAGATAAGCATTACCAAGCTTTAATGTTGTATTGAAATATCAGGGCTGTAAAATTAGATGTTGTTAAATCTGCGGCTTTATTATAGATAAAGAGAACAGAAAAGTATCAGTAAGAATACATAATAGAAACAAGAAAAGATTAAAAACTGTATTTTGGAATTTCTTCAGGCTAAACAAAAAATAAACCTTGTGGGACAAGTATATTTTTATGTATGAGAGCTAATAAAAATAGGCATTCACTTAGTTTCGATGATCTTAGAATAAAAATAGTGCTAGGTTTATAAAAATAATACATAATACTTATATAGTATCTTCTCTGCATCCCTGGCTTATTATGGCTACTGATATGATTTGGAAGATACATTGTTTAAAATAGAGACTCTTCATTGTGGGAAAAACTATGCAAGAAATTCTTTTTGTCCTTGTAACCTCAAACTGTATAAAACTCTTTTTTTTTTGAAAGAAAAATGAGACCATAACCAAAGACTAGTAAGAAAACAGAGTATGTTTTTTTCTTCTCTATATAAAACTTCATAATGATTAAATTCACTGATAAGATGCACATAAATTGAAATATCAATTACATGACTAGAGTAAGTTCATTAGTATCAGCCAGTGTGCGATAGACTTGTCTAAAAGTATAGGTTATTCAATCAGTTGTTAGTGTTTTTTGTGGAAGAAAATATTCTGATCAGTTAGTAAGTCTGAAAAAAGCTACCTGTTTAACTCTGTGTTCCTGCTGGTTTTGTCTAACCTTTGATAATCCTCAATCAGTCCATTCTCAGCTTTCAGGTTTTTCAAGCACTTGAGGAAGACAGAGCCCTATTTTCCACTCAGCCATAAGTGGTTGCATTTATGCTTTAGCTGGATAAAAAAAGGATGCTGATGCTTTCTTCACTCAGAAAGCATTATTCACTGTGTCAAGTTCTTTCTCCATCTTTTGTGCCTGGAAAAATGAGAATTTTGCTGCTTTTGTATGTTGGTCCTTTCTTCTTTTTTAGTGTCAATACTTTATTTTACTTTTTTTGGAGATCAGATATTGGCAGTTGTGCATCTGTCTCTTTGAGAAATCTGTTGGCATTCTACAGCTTTTTCAAAGCAAATCTGATCTTTTTCTGGGCTTAATCCAAAGAAAGATGTTTATTATAAAATGAAACCATATGGAATACTTTTTTTAAATAAAAATTGATATCTAAGTGCTTTATGCCAGTGGGATATCATGAAATCTCTTGATTTGGCACCTAGAATATGTTTTTTGAGTGATGTTTTGCATTTCTCTTCTGCCTTGGAGACGATCTGTCATTATTAGTCTGCCATCAGATCAAGAGTGCAAAAGATTTGTATTTCTTGGCCTTTTTATTCACTCCTGCTGTCCCAGCTCTTTTTCTTCCATTTGTCTGTCCCTTTCTTGTTGTTGTTCTTTCTTGCATTTTTTCCTTATGATGCTGAGAAACCAGGAGATAAGCAATATGAGGAGAAAGATAGTAATAAGGGTAAAGAAATGATTAATGTGGAATCTTGGTGGTTCTGCAGGAGAAAAGATAAATGTAATGATGGCAGAAGAGAGGCTTGTCTGGCACCTTACATGTGCCCGCGCATGAAAGGTTAGGGGTGAGAGGCTTCTCGAAAGTCCCTCTCCATGACCCAGAGCAGTGGTGTACTGTCTCTGACTGAAGCAAGGCTTTTTTAGTGTTGTTCTAGCACTAAAAAAAATGAAGTTTGCAAGGATTAAAGCTGGATTCTTATCAATTTATCTTCAGAAGCACCTGCTAATTAAAGGGAAAAAAAGAAGGGAGCAAAAATCTGCCAGGGCACTTTGTGATTAACTTGACAAGATTACGATCATGACATTTCGAGCCTGATTTACTGCTGTCTTAATTTGGAGATGTCGGAGTACAGCTTTCTTCATTTTACCTTTTGGAGTGGTGAAAAGGTAAAACGGTACTAATAGAGACATAGTTTGTAGGTTTTGGGGTTGTTTCAAGAACATAGCAGGGAGCTGGCATTCAGGTAGCTGAAAATACTGGCTAACCAGTCCTAGGGTTTTATGTTGTTCAGTCAGTGGTAAGTCCTTACGAGAACTGTTGACAAAGTTATTAAAGAGCAGCTTCATAGCCATTTTGGGGAGAACACTATTTGAATGGAAGGATGGATATAGTACGAATTAGAGATTTCTACGTGTTCATATAAAACATTTTAAATTGATCATATATGATCAAAGGCAGAAAAGTGTTCATGTTTTTGATGCATCTTGCACAACTGGAGTGTGCTTATTACATGAAGTAATACAAGTTGAATTGCTAGTCTTTTCTGATTGGTCTAAAAAAACTTAAACTTTTTTCCTGAGCTGAATTTAAAGATAAGTGGTCTTATTATCTCCATCAACTGTAGAACCATCAGAAATGAGAATGTCACTTTTTATTTCTGCTAATTCTTCTGCTCTATTATTTCATAGGCATTTTTCATTTCAAACAGTCCTGCTATTTTGTCATACCACTGCTCACTGGGAGTAGGGGCCAGCAAGGCATGTTCTCCAGTCATTTTGGAAGGGCTCGCTGAAGTCGCTGTTTTCAGTGTGACTGTATTTATCGTACCTGGTAGACAGTCTGATGAATACAGCTTTTCTTATATGTGTTTCATGGCTGGTTTGGGGGTTTTTTTTGGTCTACTGTACTTTAGCCTGTGCTTCTTCACACAATTTTCTTTACATTTTCCTTTAATCAAGACAGAAGAGAGCAGCATCTGCTCAGTGTGAAGCCTCTTCTGAAGCTGAGTATCAGAGAGAGCTCCCAAAAGGCCTCAATTGAAAGGGGCACAAAAGCTGTCTTTTTCACAAGGATGCTACAATAGTATTTCCCATTATGTGTTGTAATTGCTTGGGGCTGAAGTAGCTTTAAAAGCATATTTCTTTTTAATAGGGATTGAATTTCATGAAATAAATAGTGTATGGCCTTTGAAAGTATGAGGTGGTGTTTCTGGAACTAGAATATCTTAATTACTTGGTGTAGACTACCATGTGATGAAAATATATAGAGCAAATTGCAAAAGCCTCTGTTTATGGAACACTAGTAAACATATACTTTTGTTGTGTGTGGGTGATGATAATATAAAAACTAAGTAGACTTGCATCGCTGAATTAGAATACCAGGTCTTGTAAAAGGAAGTGTTGATACATGGACGTACTCTTAAGTAGTGCGTGACTCTTGTATGTGTCCTTCATTCTTGTCTTCTGCCTGGAAGTGATTCGGAAAGATTGGTGTCTTCTGTTTTCAGAGAGGCTGATTTGTGGAAAGGTGGCTTTTTCTAGTGAGAGACCCAGAGGAGGAAAAAAAAGGAAACAAAAAATCCCTTTGTGGCATTGTTTAGAATAAATGGTGTTTTTAGGGAGGGGTGGGGCATTAATTTCTGGGGGGGTGGTGTTTGTTTCAGGGTGGGGAAGCTTGGTTTTTTTTAAACAGGACTTACAAACATATTATTTTGGACCTCTGTTAAGTATTTGTGTGTGGTATGTTAGGTTTTGTTTAGGATTTGCTGTAAACCGATTTCAGATTTATATTTCATAATGCCTTTGAGAAAATGTGGTGCTCTTTATACAAAATTGTTTTGATAATATGCCTCTGGAAACAATGGTTTCAGGGTTTTTTATTTTTTATTTTGACCAGGTAATGTCTGTACATGAATTGCAAGCTAGTCTCTAGTGGGGACACCGTGGGAGGATGAACACGGAGGAGCTGGAGCTACTGACTGATTCCAAGTACAGAAACTACGTAGCAGCTGTTGACAAAGCGCTGAAGAACTTTGAATATTCCAGTGAATGGGCAGATTTAATATCGGCACTTGGAAAACTAAACAAGGTATGCCTGGCAGGTGCTCTTGGAAAAGGTTCAGGAACTGACAAAGGGTACTGGTGTGAAAATACAGAAGGACGAGGTTCTAGCAGTCTAATATTCTTGCAAATATTTTAGCAGTCTGTGCCAAAAGTTGGGTGTGTGCAAGGAGCAAACAAATCAAACAAATGCCTTTCTCAGATTACAGTTGAACCCTTTGTAAGTAAAAGGGAAAAGTTATTTACATTCCTAGTGGAAATACATGCAACATCTTTTTTTATTACTAACATTTACTTCTAATGTCATTCAGTGATATTGAAAAAGTGTGAAAAATAGTAGCCAGTACAAATATCAGCAATATTTTTATGAAGCGTGATTTATAAAATGGGGCTCAAAGCTTTCATTGACCAGCGAATGTTACTGTTCTGATTCATTTAAACAGTTACTAAGTTGAATATGTAATATCATTGTGATGTTTAATAGAAGTTTGCAAATGAATACAGATCCTGATATCTGTAAAAATCTTGTTCTAATCAGTCCTGTGTGTTTCTAGGGATCTCCAGTCTGGGTCATAGAGTTAGTTCCCTTTACACACACATATTTTACCAATGTGAAGCTTTGCAGAATTTGGCATAGAAAATTACAGGTTTGAAACGTTTACATTCTACCCTTTAGACTTTGTGGAAAATAAAAAATGACAGTACAGTTGGCAATACCAGTAGCATAATTTCCTTGTATACACTCCCATTTCTTTCATTTTTTGATTGTAACAGTTCTTGCTGCACATGTGTACAAAGCAAAGGCTATGATATTGTGAAAGAAAAATCTAAAGACACAAATGCAAGTCTGTTCCAGTCCTGAGGTGGTTATATCGTTTCAGGCAGTAGTAAAGTTTTGTATGTTGTCTCACTCTATGATGGTTTCTTAAAGTTATCCCAAACTCACCACCCACAATTTAATAGTCCACTTTGAGCTACTGGCAATTGTTTTTAACAAATGGAGATGGTAACTTTTGTCCTCAAAAGGATGAGTAAGATGAAATGGACAAGCTGTAAGTAAGGAGCCCATTGCAAGTGAAGTTTTAAATGCCTTGGCTATTCCGTCTATAGCAGGTGTACAAATGAAAGGTATTGCAAAGGAAAAGCTCCATGGTACCTCTCAAAGTTGTTTGTTTTTTTTTTTTTTTCCCCAGTGTTGTAACCTATGTATGTGTTGTGACTTACTGACCATGTTCAGGAACTCATTTATAAAATGTGTATTTGATGTTTAATTTGTTTTGTGCTCTTTTTCTTAATGTGTTGATTTATCAGGTACTACAGAACAACGCGAAGTACCAGGTAGTACCGAAAAAGCTGACTATAGGCAAGCGCTTAGCACAATGTCTTCATCCAGCTTTGCCGGGAGGGGTTCATCGGAAGGCACTTGAAACCTATGAGATAATTTTCAAAATCATTGGACCCAAGCGTTTGGCCAAAGACCTCTTCCTCTACAGGTACAATAGTTTAAACAACTCCATTCCAAATGCATAGTTGAGATGCTTTTATACTAATATATGCATTTTATATTAATAATATTGTTTTGTTATACAGCAAGAATCAATCAATTTCTTTCCCTCATGTTACTAGTGCTTGTGTAGTACTCTTCTCCTGAATATTGTACATCAAAAGATGAACAGATCACCTAAACTTTTGTTAGAAACCAACTTTAGTGCCAGAAAACCTGGAATTGTTATCTCTTCATTAAAATAAACAAAGTTTTCTGCATGTATGTACAGTATTACAGTAATTGAAGTGTTAACGCTTATTTCAATGTATTCACATTACATTTTTCCAATAACACTTAAATTAAAATAGAAAAGAATTTGAGGATAGTTTAATGCAAGAAACTCTCTTCCAAGCAATCAAATCAACAGAACAGAAAGATTGTCTGTTTTGTTAGAATGGGGGACAAGTACAAAAATTTTCTCGCTGTCAGTGTCTAGAACTGATGATAATGAAAAGGAAGGATAACCTTGAAAGCAAGTGTAGTGAAAATGTACTGATTCCTAAACTTCCAATAGGTTTTTGGTTCGGTGATGCAGGCAAGACATTAAGCTATTTATTATATGATGCATAGAGGGATATGTGCGTATGTATATACACACTGTTACATGTGGTTCTTAATCTTTAGCCATCCCTGGAGATTACAATTTCATCAGCTTGAGAAACAGTGGAATAAAATAGAATTCTGCTTAGGTAGCAAAAGTGTGTATTAATGCTTGTAAATAAACTGTATGCCTTGACATCAGCTATTCTGTCTTGCGTTGTCAAGATGTTTATATATAGTTACACTTGGTGAGTGCGGGGGAGGCAGTGTCTTAGTTCTGCATTTCCACAGGTTTTTAAAGATTCTGGGAACTCACAGCTCGCGTTTTTTGCTTGTGCAGAGATTCAGTAGCTGCAATATCTTGTTAACAATAAGTTCTAGGATAGTGGAAAATGCTACCTTGTGTAATCTAACTGAAAGCCATTGTTACTGATGCTTGGGAGAAGACTGACATTCACATTAAGGCATTATCAAAGATTCCAGTATTTTTCATGAAAGCAGAATGACAGTGTCTGAACATCAAATCTTGAAGGATGAGTAGTAGCTTTACAGAGAAACACTGTGGGGTAGTGTGCTGGTTATTGAACAAAAAGACATTTTCTGCAGAAAAAAGAAACCAATTGACAATGGCAGAACAGTAGTTTCTCTAGACAGAAAAAGGCAAAAATGAATTCTACAAACATTTTTGTAATTTGGAAAGATACTTTTTTTTTCGCTGTAACATGCTTAACTTTTTATCCACAGTGTGTTTTGTTTTGTTTTCTAACAGTAGATTTGTAGGTGTATATTTTAAGACCATTGTCTCAAACTTACCTTTTTTACTAGTCTTTCATTTTCTTCTTCGTGTGTCAAGGGTCTTCTGACCTGAGTCCTCAGCGATTTTGAAAATTGCAGTTGTGTTCACATGCCTTTGATTATTGATACTGTTTGTAATAATTTATGATATTCAGTAAGAATAGCAAAAATGGTTTTAGTACGTAGGTAACTTTTCCTTAGCTAATCGCATTTGTAACTTTCATGAACTTACGCTTACATTCATAGTAAACTCAAAACATACTTCAATGTTTTCAATCCTTTAAATGCTACATCGTGCACAGTGGCTTTATTGTTCATTTGAGAATCTGTTTTCAGGCTGAGTTTCTGAAGTAAATATATGCTCTGTTGCTGTTTAACAGTACAAATGTCTTAAATTTTATCTTTAGGTTACTTGGTGAAGTAAAACATCATTTTTGTTTTGTTATAAAAATGTATTTCTGTAAATTTCCTCAAATGTTCTCACTCATTTTTTTGTTTTTTCTTAATAAGTGCAAAGACAATGTTTTTTTAAATACATTTTTTCATTCTAATGTAGTTTGGCTTGGGAAAATTAACATTTTTGTCTTGCAGAGATGCTTCTGGTTTATCGTATTTGTTTTATTGGTGAAAGACACAGTCATGTCTGCGCCTTCAGCGCTTGCTATCAGAATACTAATAAAGCTCATAATATTAATCTTGACATACCAACCTGTCAATCTGGAAGGCAGTCATATTGTGTGTTGGTCTATGCCTGTGCAAAATTCTAAACTTAAAAATCTGATACTTAAACTACATTGGACATGCCTGTAACAGTCTTAAGATATAAATGGAATTGTTTCGCTTAAGAAGCTTCCTAAAAAAAGATAAAATTTATTTTTCACAGTTCCGGATTATTTCCACTCCTTGCCAATGCCGCTATGTCTGTCAAGCCAACGTTACTGAGTCTGTATGAGATTTATTACCTCCCTTTGGGGAAAACATTGAAACCAGGACTGCAAGGACTATTAACTGGGATTCTGCCTGGGTTAGAGGAGGGGTCAGAGTATTACGAAAGGTAAGGATAGATATGTTAATAAGGTGTTATGTTTGATTTGGGGATGTTTTTTTGTTGACACTTTTCATTAAATAGTTGTATGTGGATTATTTTTTTTAAGATAGGTGGTATTTAATTTCATCCAGTCATATTAATTGCAATGGGATAGTGTGGTAGAAGATTCTTAACATTAGTTATGATAAATTAGCTGTCAGTTGTTCCTGTTATTGAAAGGGAATTGACATCAAGTAGACTGTGTTATGTGTCTGTCTCTTTTCCCACGTAACAGGTGATAGGCAAGAGGAAACGGCCTCAAGTTGCACCAGGGGAGGTTTAGACTGGATATTGGGAAAAGTTTTTATACTGAAAGGGTTATCAAGCATTGGAATAGGCTCCCCAGGGAAGTGGTTGAGTCACTATCCCTGAAGGTATTTAAAAGACCTCCAGGTGTAGATGTGGTGCTGAGGGACATGGTTTAGTGGTGAACACGGTAGCGTTATGTTCGCGGTTGGATTTGGTGATCTTAAGGGGTTTTTCTGACCTAAATGACTCTATGATTCTTGTTATGGATTGAGATAAGTAGCATGTGAGGAACATGCTGCTTGTTTCTTTTCCATGGGTTTCCTCTAAGGTAGTACTGCCATATTATTCCTGGTCTAAAAATACAATTCTTAACTGAATTTAAGTTAATTCTTAACTGAATTCTTAACTGAATTTAAGATAACAAACAAAGCTTCCATCATTAAGTCTTATTCGTTATGATAGCTAAATTGTCACTAAACCACCTATGTAAGAGACAGCAATAATCCACCCATCTTTATAGGTTATTACTCCATTTCTAGCAGAGTGGCCTGGGACGTAATAGCTCTTCTTATCCCACCAGCATAAGTCCTGGTTGAGTTATTTTGACTGGGGTGTCTGGGGTGCTAGGGTAGAATCTGGATATATTCAAGGATGAAGTTACACTGCAAGGCTTTTGAGTTCTTGGAATTGTTCACATGCTTACACATTCTTGATATCTCCAATTTCAGAAGCTAGCATTTTCATGACTTGTATGTGAAGAGCAATTTAACGTTGTCTCTTTCTATTTCTGTGTAGATAGATACACAAAGTATAGTTGGCATCACTACAACAGGGAGCAAGGGCTACCCAACTTGCCTGCCAGGGTGTAGAGGTGCTCCCACAAAAGTTGGGCGAAATGAGGACAGAGAAAGGGATTACTTGTGCTCAGAGAATTGTGATATTTTTACGTGCTGTTATTGCTGGAAGTGCTCGGTGCAAGGAATGAGGGCAAAAGCTGTTTGCTTGATTCTTTTCTTCATTAGCTATGTTTTCCTGCTGTCTCCCTGAAACCTCTGTCTGTAGCAACACTTGGCTTTAAGTAGCAGATGAGGAAGTTATTTAGCCCTTTGAACATAAGGAGAAGCTGTGGGCAGGCAGAAGCAAGCCAGGTTGGCCTACAGGCTTGCTAACTGGGTCATTCTGTTCAGGCTGCGTTATAAGGTTCAGTGTATAATTTGGGCTTCTCTTGGCTTCTCAAAAGAAAGTTTTGACCTTCCTGTAACAATTTATTTTTATATTTATTCAAACTGGGAGCAGGGGCAAGGGCTACGATAAATGCTCTAATTCAGCTGACTTGATTTTACTGCAGAACAAACACGCTGTTGGAGAAGGTTGCCTCAGCTGTGGATCAGTCAGCGTTCTACAGTGCTCTCTGGGGTAGCCTCCTCACAAGCCCTGCAGTTCGCTTGCCTGGGATCACCTACGTCCTCTCCCATTTGAACCGGAAGCTTTCGATGGAGGATCAACTCTATATAATTGGCAGTGACATTGAATTAATGGTAATGTTTTGTTGGAACAATAAAGACATTGGTGTTACATATTTATATAATAATATACTTCCAGGTGGTTTAGGTGTCTTCTCTATCTGTGAACGTAGCCTTTGAAGAGATAAAAATGCCCATTTATTTATTATAGCTCCAGTTAAGCTGATGTTTTTGTGCATGATAAAACTGTTGCAGAGCTGTGTTAATGTTTCAGAACTCCTGAGGTTTTGTATAAGACTTTTCATTCATGACACGCTTCAGTTAAAAGTGGTTGAGTTTTGTTGTATTTAAAAAAAAAAAATTATAGAATATTATTTTGTCTTTTAAACTTAAGGTATTCATTGGTAATATAAAAAAGCAAAAGCTTAACGTTTGTGTAGTTCAGGGAATCTATGTTGATTATATGTTTCCTCAGTGGTGAAATGTTTTATTTTCCTGTTTTATCCAGTTTCATTATTCAAAATTTTAAAATAACTTCATTTCATACGTATCACCATTTATAAACAACTGTTATTTTGTGAGTGTTCTCTTACATTTATCTTCTTAAAATAATACAGTAAATAACTATTTTGGGGGGTCTGCCGTTACTTCAGGTGGAAGCAGTAAGCACATCAGTGCAAGATACCAGTGTTTTAGTACAGAGGAGCACGTTGGACCTTATCCTTTTTTGTTTTCCTTTCCACATGAGCCAGGTAGGTTATTAATATAAGACGGGTGAATTGGCAAACTCCTAAATGTACTCAATACTTAAGGCAGTAGCAGTATTTAGTCAGTCGTTGTTAATTATTTTCTCCAAGCTTGAACAAGAGTCACATGTAAAAGTTTCTCTGATAGGTTTGGCTATTCTCATGTCATGATCTCTGCCCTTCTGCTTTTTAACTTGATGGGTTAACTTTGAAGTTAAAGTTAACTTCTGTATATGTAAACCCAATATAAATTATGATGTTTAGTCTATGCAGAAGATTTTAATTTGCTCTAATTTGATGAGAAAATAAATTATCTGTTCATGTGCAAGTTTCCAATTCTCAATGTTCAAAGGCAGCAAAAGTTAATCCTCTTAGCATAACTGATTTAGAACACTAGAGAATTGAAAATGATTATTGGTTTTGGGTCAGAGTAGCCCTAGCAGTAGTGTCTGGACTGCATTTATTGTTATTCATTTTCTGGTTTTAAATGATTCATGATTTATTTTACTCTTGGAGGAAAACCTATACAGTTTTGATTCTCACCTTGTTAGAAACTATGGAAAACCTGCACTTCCCTGTGAAAATAACTGTGTTGTTGGTTGTGGAAGTGGTTTGCTCACATTCATCATTTACTATAGGAATGTTTGGAGTGTCTCTGTTTAGGTGCTAGAATGGTCAAATTTTCAATACAGCATTTGTTTTTAATATTAAGACTTACATGAACATTTAAAGTACTAAGAGATTGAAAGGTATTTAAAATTCTTCACTGTTTTGTTCGTTTGGTTTTTACACTGGATTTTAGTTGAGTTTGCTTCAAAGGCTTTTGCCTAACAAACAAAATGAAATGTCTTGTAACAAAAATGAGCTGTTAATGGAGTCATGTATTTTTGCTGTTCACAAAGGGTGCATTCTATTACAAAGTTTCTATTCCAAATAATAATCATACTTTGGTTTCCTAAGAGCAAGATTATGTTTTCTTGTTCTGTTCCAAATTCAGAAATGTCATAACATGAAGTTAACTATGTTTTAGTGCACATGAAGCTACTAGCATAGAAAAAAGTGTTACTTTTTATAGTTAAATTTAATAATGTTTCTAACTTCAGGCAACACGTCCAGACATGATCCGAATTTTGTCAGCAGCCCTTCATGTAGTACTGCGCAGGGATATGTCACTCAACCGACGGCTTTATGCCTGGCTTCTAGGTAGGTTTGTATTTCATTTCATTGTTTGCTAAAAGTGGAGGAAGGATTCTATGTTCATTAGCAGTATTTTGCCCTGTTTTTGGAGAAAGATTCTTGGAAAAATGAAATACGTGATTTGTATCATAAGGAAGAAAGGCACTGTCTCTGTCCATGGACATAACAGATGAAGAATGTCATGCTGGAACTCTTTCCTGTTGTATAAATTATTGGTACATTTTTCTGTAGCCGCAATTATGGGCCTCATTCAGGACAAGAGCCTGGTGCACTAGGCCCACACAAATGGACACTGAAAAGGCAACTTTTGTCTCCCAGAAAACATAAAATGGGAAAACTAGAGAACAGGCATTATAGAGTATAAATGGCAGTTGGAACACAATGGCATAGAAAGGATGAAAATAAAAGAATATTGAAAAATGTTGATACTGTATTGATGGAGGCTTGAGTGTGCAAACTTTAAGCTTCATTAGGTGTTTGCATGATTGAATTAACAAATCGCCAATTGCTTATGTTCTCCATGCAACCAAACATTATTTCAGCACCTTTCTGGGGTAAAAATTGATCAATGACAGGATGCACACTTTTACTTCTACCAAATGGCAGAATACCAATATAATACACCCTTTTTCTTTTTTTTATATGAAACCAGCATGTAATCAGAAGAGGGTAGCAGATAATAATAGCTATTTAGAAGACTCAAACTATTTAGGGAATATTTAGAAAACTAGAAGTTAGAAGATTTTAGAAAACACTTACTCTTATTCATCCTTGTTATTTTAAGGAAATGAAGCCTGTGGTCACATGAAACTGGCCTGTTACTCTTTAAAACCACTTTCAGACCACTTTGAGAGAAGTCAGGGTCTCTGACATGGGAGTTTCTAAGAGTGTCACAGAAACTGGAGACTGAATGGAGAGACATAAAGTGATTTCTCTACTTGAGGGGAAGACTGTTTTGTGGTCTGCTGTTGCCTTTTTTGTTTGTCTTCCCAGCTCACCAGCAAGCACATATGTTCTTCTCAGGCTACCCAGAACCCTTCCCAGCAGCTCTTGCATCTTTCCCAGCTGATAGTTAAGACATCAGAGGCAGGTAGCCTGTGGGTGATTGGGAAGCAAGGAAGTAGTCAAGGGACATAAAAGAAAACTGAATTTATAAAGGGAGGGATGAAGGCAGCAACAGTGTTTTGCATGAGGGGATTGGGTTTTTTGCTGTAGAAGTTGCGGGGATTTAGGAGACAAATATGACAAAATCCCAGCTTCTTTAGTTAATCATTTCTCAAGACACTGACTTGCAAATTACTCATCTTTTAAAGAAAGACAGTGAAATGCACTGTCATGTCCATACCTACATTTTCCAATTTAGGGAAAAAAATAATTTCGAGATTAAACACTGAACTAATGTTTCATCTAAATTTGGTGGATTAGATACGACTTTTTGCTTTCATCGAAAAAGATATTTTATGTGTTTAAAATACCATGCTGCTTTTTTTTTTTTTAGTTGTGGAACTACCTTCTACAGCTATTTCATGAGCATAGCCTCCACTGAAAGATAACATAACTTCAGAAGATAGTTTTACAGTGACTGTTCCTGGTCCTGTTTTGTGAACAGCTAGTGCCTCCGTTTGTTATGTATTTGGTCAGTTGTGTTGGAATACTCTCTGAAGTCTGATGTTCTGTATGACATTATTAAATTCTGCTCTTAGCTATTCCTTCCTATTATTTTGTAGCTGGGAGTGGTCTAGTAAAACTCTATAGGCATAAAAATCACATTACATCTCTTTAAATCTAGGTTAGCTTAAGCAGTGGTGGTTTTAAGTTGCTGCTAAAGGGCATGCATCTTCTCAGGCTTTCCTTCTATTTTTGTCACTTCAGGACAAAAACTGTGAAAATGCTTCTGTGGAACGGGGTGATATCCTGACCAACTTTTTGATTTTTTTTTTTTAAAGATTGTTTTTTATTTATTTTTTTTCCTTAAGCCTGTTTTTGTGTAGAATAAAAATTTTACTTGGTAAAAGATACAAACTTAAACAAAGGTCTACCTCCTTTGTGTAATTTTGAATAAAAAAATCGATTTTGTGTAATATGACTGATATTCTAAGTGCCTTAGTCATATTAGTGTTTTGGTGGTCATCTCTTTATATTTAAAATACTGAATTTTGTGTTCTCATAATAATATTAATATTGAAATATTTTTGCGGGACAGGTTTTTTGAAGATACTCTGTGACTATGTGGTTCGTACAATGTTTGTGAACATTTGTTTCTTTTGTACAAGAAGTACTTTGGTTAATAATGTTGCTTAAAACTAAAGTTTGTAATTTGTGTGCAAACTGCTTGCATGGAAGTATCACTTAGTTTCCTGTATTAAACTCTATAAAATCATCTTTCTCTTGCCAACATTACTTGGACTTCATCTTGGTAAGTTATCAGTGCCAGTGTGTTGATTTCTAGTTTAAAGACATTGGCAAAATATTCTATTAAGAGACAAATACTTATTTGCCTTGTCTTTTGTTTGCTTGAAGGTTTTGATAACAATGGTGCCCTTATAGGACCCAGAAGTACAAGGCACAGCAATCCCGAGGAGCATGCCACTTACTATTTCAACACCTTCTCTAAGGAGATGTTAGTTCAGGTAGCTATACGATCTTTTATTGTGGCATATATCTTCATAAATGGATGCTGATCAGAATTGCTGTATCTTTATCTTTTGACTTGCTGTTTCAATGTGACCGTGTAATTTCTGTCTGTTTTTGGTATTTTGTCCTACTCTTTCAGTGGAAAAATGAGGGCATGGCATAATGTATTTCTTTAGAATAACAGTATCATCAGGACAAATATTAGTTCTCTCTCTCTCCTCTTCCGCAATGAATGGAACATACGTGGAAGATACTGATTAGGTGCCGAGCACACTGGAGGCTGTTCTTTCATAAAATGGAATTAGAGAATTTTCTTCTAATTCTGCATATATGGAAACTCCTCTGTTTCTTGGGAATCAGAAAAATATGGTCAAATAGTACTCAGAAGGTCTGAGTAAGAGGGTCTTCCTCCCCTGTAGGCAAGGGGAACATTTTTTTTTCTGCTGTTCACTGGCAGTCAGGTCTAGTTGAGCAAGTTGGCAGTCATACTATTTGACCCTTAGAGCCCTGCTAAGTGACCTGAGATCACCTGGCCTCAAGAACTGGGTTCCTTCTCTCACAGTAATTAAAGTGTACAGATGTCTTTCAAGATCTGTGAGTCTGATCTTGAAATCAGGAAGACATTTTATCATTAAGGCAAATTGATAAGGTCAGGATTTTTCTGATATTCAGTCAGAATCGCAGTAAAACTGATATTTATGGG
This sequence comes from Dromas ardeola, assembly GCA_013398915.1. NCBI lineage: Eukaryota > Metazoa > Chordata > Aves > Charadriiformes > Dromadidae > Dromas > Dromas ardeola. The sequence continues at coordinate 41,567 of VYZM01003903.1, read as the reverse complement.
AATGAGAGTGGGGATTCCAATATTAGTAGCTGACACAAGAATATTTAGCTCTTTGCAATTTAAAGCTGATATCCAGTGCAGAGATAGCACTTGCAGTTTTATCTGAAGGTAATGAGATCTGCTGTTCTTCTGATGAGGAAGAGACTCCAGAATTCCAGTGCAGCAAGGACCTCGTTGGCACTTCTCACCCTTCTCTTGTCACCCTTCTGCCTCCCATGGCACATGATTCAGAAATTATCCAAGGGTAGAGAAGAGGCTTGAATAAGATAATTTTGCATGTACCTTCTATACAAAATGTGGTGAGCTTTTAGCAACATTTAGGTACTTGTTAATAGGTTGTGGTCTTTCTATTAAATCTGTCCATCTTTCCAGCTTAATCAGTATCGTTAAAGCTTTTCTGTCTGAAAAGACTAACAACAATGTAGAGCTGATATAGTCCATTTTATTTATTTATTTATTTTTGTGGCAGGCACTACTGCTACATAGAATGGAGACTGGCCTTTTTTTGTAATGGGGATAATTCACTTGTGGTTTGCTTTAAATTTTTTTTATGGACATTAAAATCAGTTGCTGGCTCTACATAATACAAATTGCATATGCCTTCTGAAACCATTTGCTGTCTTTTGAAAGACTTCAAAAGCATTGCTCCTTTCTGCCTTCTTCCCTAGCAGTCTCTTTGTGTGTTCTTTTATCTGGTCCACCCCCATCTTATTCATTGATACAATGTACTGAAAATTCTGACCTTCTAAAGGCATATTCAAGTACAGAAGATTCTTCTTTCAGAATACTGGCTGATAATACTCGGTTTATAGCAGATAGAAAGTTTGAAACTGTTTTCCTCCCTCTCTTCTTTCCCATCTCTCTTCTTTCTCATCTTTGTCCTCCTTTTTCAGAAGATATAAAAGAAACAAACTAGTTTCAACTCAGGCAGCGAAGCCAGCCACAGAGAGAAAACTAAGCAAATCTGTGGCAGTTTTATTGGGCCTTTTTTTAATTTTGCAGTTCGTTCCCTAAATTGTTTCAGCATAGAAACTCAGTTTTCCCATTTGTTTTAAGTTCTCATTGCTATCTAGTCAACTTAGTCAAGAAAGTTTTCTGCCACATAGATGGGTATATCCTAGATGGAAGATTATTATTTATTAAGCCCTTAATATCTACATGCCTTACCTTCTCAAATGATTTCTTCATCACTCTTCATGTCTTCTCTTTTATTCTTACGAAGTATTGAGTTGGTGTCTGTTTATAATATTTTGTTTTGATTTTAAGCATATACAAGTTGTCAAGTTCTGTTCCACAGAAATATTCTCATAGGCAAAGTTGAGAAAATCATCATCAAATGGTTTGGGTTGGAAAGGGACCTTAAAGATCCCTTAAAGTTCCAACCCCCCTGCCATGGGCAGGGACACCTCCCACTAGACCAGGCTGCTCAAAGACTCATCCAGCCTGACCTTGAACACCCCCAGGAATGGGGCATCCACAACTTCTCTGGGCAACCTGTTCCAGTGTCTCACCACCCGCACAGGAAAGAATTCCTTCCTAATATCTAATCTAAATCTCCCCTCTTTCAGTTTAAGACCTTTACCCTTCATCTTATCGCTACACTCCCTGGTAAAGAGTCCCTCCCCATCTTTCCTGTAGGCCCCCTTTTAAGTACTGTAAGGCTGAGCTGCAGTGAGATGAAATAGTGGTCTCCACTACTGAGAATTTTCCCTTTGTATGCAGCTTTTATTGCATCTTCCTTTCAAAAAACTGTTTTCTGGTTTTGTTTTTGTTTTCCTTATATGCTTTTGCTCTTTGCAGGCAATGGTTGGAATATTACAAGTTAATGGGCATGGAGAAGAAAGCACATTAATGCAAGACTTAAAGCCTTTTCGTATTCTTATCAGTTTGCTGGATAAGCCTGAACTAGGTAATTTTTATATTACATCATATTTCTTGTAGTCTGTAACTTGTATTACGTAGTTTTGCTTTGAGAATTTTTCTCTCATGTTGGTCAAATTGAAAAATCTGTATTCTTAGTACTGGCAGGTTAGCTAGACTTCTTAGCTCTTCCAAGCTAATAATTTAATGTATTCATTAAATTTCTTCTACCAAATGCTATTTCTTCTACTTTCAGCACAGAAAATAGTAAGTTAAAATCATAGAAAGAACTGACTGCATGTTGGAAGAAATGCAGGTTGGATCCTTTCTATTTCTTTAATCAAATAGTGACTTTCACTATTCTAAATCTCAGCTGTTGTTTTTGAGAATAATCTGCTTCTCCTTCTAATATGTGCACAGAGAAAAGAGATATCAAAAAAAAAAATTTTTTTTTTTTTCAGAACAATTTATCCAGAGGGAGCAAGGTGGTTTTATTTGGTTTTGTGGGAAGTTTGTTTGAGTTTGGGGTGGTTTTTTTTGTTTGTGTGTATTGGGTTTGTTTTGTTTTTATTTTCCTTTCTCCTGTTTAAAGTGTTTAAATGAACTTTTTAGCAGGTGAGTGCAGAGGACTATGGGACAAAAGTAGATAAGGCAAAAGTATTTACTGCAACTAAGTGTTGGATATCTTGCCTTTTTCTTTGGAATAACAATTTTCGAGGTGACTGAAAAAATTGAATAATTTTTGAAGTCTATCCTAAGATATGGGGGTGGGATAATAAAAGTGTAAAAATAAAAAAAATTAAAGAGTACCACTTGAAAGGACTTTGTTAAGACAGACCGCACAGAACAAAATACCTGACAAGAATTTGTCATCTTCTGGTAATTTGTGAGTTCCGGGAGTCAGTTTAAATCTTCAGAGGCAATGTGTATGGTAAGATTTAATGAAGTAAGCAGAGCTATGAGGATTCTTTCAGCAAACTGAGATAGAAGAAGCTAATAGGATTTCTGCTTAACTCAGCACGTTCTCACTGAAGGCAGCTCAATGAAGCTAGGAGAAAGCATGGAAAAGCAAAGGATATTTCAAGCAGGATCACTTTGTGAACTCCTCTCAAAATAAGTTGATTTTTTTTTTCTTCAAACTCAATGTTTAGCTCAAATTTGAAGGAAGCACTATTTCAAAAAATTACCTGCAGACTATATTGAGAATTAAAGAAAACCTACCTCAAATTAAAAGGAAGGAAGATGGTCAAAATATTTCACCTTGTATTATGGAAGATGCTCAAAACATTTTACCACATATTTGCAGTTAAATATTTGAGTACATTTTCCAGATGATAACAGCATGAGCTAGCTTATGGGTGGGTGTTTGAAATTGGTTGAAAGCTACCTTAGATCAGGAATCCATGTAGTAACATTTACGTGTTACTGAGCTGTGCTAATAATCCTTCAAAGAGGGTGTGTTGGCTTGAACATGGGCTGTTGTGATGTAACTGCACAGCGTTTGAACTAGGTGTGTTTGTATCCAGCCGTCATTGTACACACGTTGTCTGGGAAAAGAACTCTGCTTGTGCTTTGTTTGCTCCCGGGCATTACAATTGCCTGTGTGTTTCTGGAATGCAAAAGAACTTCTGAAATTGAAGTAGTTTGTAAAATTGAACAGAAGGAATTTTTTGGTTTCAGTGAACAAAACTAGCTAATGATTTGGATAGTTTTCAGAGGTGGACTGTTAGCAGTGCTATGATGCATGAGACTGTGATTGCTGGTATTTCTCCCTGTAGGCCCTGCCATCCTGGAGGATGTATTGATTGAAGTGTTTCGAACATTATATACACAGTGCAAAGCAGAACTGGAGCTTCAAGCAGAACCTTCTTTCAACAAAGATCACACGCAGCTAAGCAGGTGAATAATGAGTATAATGTATTCTGTATCAAATAATATGTCTTTTTGTTGCTGAAACCTGTGAAGCCTGTGGGACTGTGACCTGATTTCTTCATGATACAGAATCCGTTGACATTAATTGCAACTTGTGTTCAATTCTGTTCAATGTAAAGGTCTGAAGGGCTATGGCTTTCTTATACTTTTTTTTTTAAATATTTGGCATATGTTTTATTCTTTATCCATAACAAAAATGCTTACCTGATAGAGCTAGAAGTCAGTATGTCAATGGTATAGATTAGTTGTGGCATTCTTTACATCTGTATTCTTAAAAAAAAAAAAAAAGAGTGGACTCATGAGCTGAAAATGAAGAGTGCTACAAGACAGCCAGAGAGGGTGATAAAAAGAGTTTCAAGATTTGAGTCGAGTATCTTAAAAGGTGGAGAGAAGAGGGAAGTTAAAAGCCGGGGGGAGAAACAACTGTAGAAATGATCATGGGAAAATAGATCTATTAAAATGTGGTTTGAAAACAAACAGTAAAGAAAGGCTAGAGGAGAAACCTAGCAACTCCATGAAAGAACATTGATATGAGGAGCCTGCCAATATACTGAGCCCTAGAGCAACCACCACTATAAGACTGAGGGGAGGATAATTTGTCAGTGTTAAATGACAGTGGGGAAAGTCATGGTGATGTGTAGTTACGTAACTCGGAAATGAAGTGTAAAAATATAAAACGTTCTTTTTATTTTTTTCAGCAAACTGAGAGAAAACAAGAAAACAGCAGAATTGATTAAAACTGCCAATCTTCTCTTTAATTCCTTTGAGCCTTATTATATGTGGGATTACATTGCTCGGTGGTTTGAAGAATGTTGTAGGTAGGTTATAATATTTAATCTCTGTACGTGTAAAGTTGAAGCTGAGTTTTGTTTTATAAGCTTTTTTCCTCCAAAGAAGTTAGTTTAATGGCATCATTTAGTCTGTAAGTGTCTGTCTTCCCCATCGCTTTAACTTTGATCTTTTGGCCAATTTCAATCAGATGTGATCAGTGGTCTCAGCAACATGAGTTCTCACAAGCTCAGTGTCTGGGTAAAATCAAGAGACAGAATTAGCACCTCTGCTGAAGGGAAGACTCCAGAGTGATCTCAAAGCTGGTTTATTTTGTTCTATCTGTCTAGTACAGGGTTACTCACTGGGTGTCTAGCAAACCTGTCAGTTTTACCAAGACTGACTTATAGAATGTGTTATCTTTTGCCCTGCTCATGTAGGGAAGAAAAAGTGTGAGAGTCCTGCACATGGCAAGGAGAGCTATGGGAGGGAACACAGTAAATAAGGGAGAACTGAAAATATTAACAGGAGGGAGGGGGACCGAGGGACCACAGGAGAGCAGGGTTTTTTGCTGTGGCAAGGGATAGATGATGTAGGGTTTTCAAATTAAATTTGTAGAAATTTTATTTTCATTGCTTATGGAATAGGTTAATAATGTATTAAGATATTTGGACACTAAGTTGTCTATGAGCTGACAGTGTGCTGTGTCTTGGGCTACGTTAGGGGGAGTGTGGTCAGCAGGTGGAAGGAAGTTATTTTTCATTTCACTTAGTATTTCCAAGCTGACATGTGGAATGTTGTGTCCAGCTTTGGGCACCCTGCTTGAGAATGAGTATTGAGAAACTGAAGAGGCTCTAGTAGAGGACTGTGAAGATGGTCAGAGTCATAGGACAATGCATGGGAGGTTGAGGTAGGTGAGTTTGTTTTAGCCTGGCAAAGAGGGGCCTCGAATAGCAGGCTTGAATATGACTTCCTGAAGGGCATTTACAAAGTTAATACAACCATACTTTTGGTAATGGCTGATGGTAAGTCAAGGGACAGCAACAACAAGTGTTGGCTCAGGGGTTCAGGTTGGACTTTTGGAAAAGCTTTACTAGGAACATAGTGCAGCAGTGGAACAGGTTACCCAGGAAGGCTGTGGAGCTCACTTGGGAAATTTCCAGAACTCTGCTAGACAAAATTGTGTATGAATTTATCAAGCGTTGTTAGCAGTTCTGTTCAGTGTGAGAGGTTGGACTAGATGAAAACCCTTCCAACATGTCTGTGACTTTATTTTTGTGTATTGGACTGAATTGCTAAAGTAAAGAAAGCAATCTACAACCAAGTAACAAGCAGATGAGAATTTCTCTACATATAGGTAGTTGTTACTGTAAGCATGGATGCCAAATGGCCTTATTAACAAATAAATGGAATCTGGAGAATGTTTTTTGTTTCTTTTTCTGCATGAGCTGCTGTGTTATGTAACTTATTGTCTTCCTGTTTAAAAAGATACACCATTAAGTGAAAACATAACCAGTTGTTTTCAAACCATGAATTGAAGTTATCTTTATATCATCTAATCTGATTGATAATTCACAGTTATTACTTTTAAAGTGATTTAGATATCCCTCTGAATTTCTTAGGCTTTTTCTTATAATTTTCTCCCACTAAAAATTAAAAATAAGATTTCTTGTATCTAGTGTTTTCTCCCATCTAAGTATTGCTCACTGCTATTGAGCCGTCTCTCAAAGCAATTTTTGCTAAGGGGCTCAGTGAGTTGAATTCAAGTCGTCCTTTATGAGGTATTACAGTTGAAGAAATCTGTGAGTAATTTATGAAATGGTAGATCTTTCTGGGTAGGAGCACAGAATGTGACAAAGAGTTTGCGTTATGACTTACACAAAGGGACCATTTCACTGAACTGTGAAACAGGCTGCTAGCTTTATGAACGCAATTATCTGTTGTTAGAGAGATACAGTAACCCAGTGGAGGTGTGGGTGAGGTAGAGTGCTACTTTTCAAACATAGGTTACTGACAGAATGCAATTTAAATACGACTTATAAAATATCTTTTAAATCTTTTGATAAATACTTACTGTGACAGTTTCAGACTTGGTTTCTGCAAAGCTTGTATTATTTCAAATAAATCCTTTTTTCAGTCCTGGCATATATGTTCATGAACCCTTCCAAAACAGAGGAGAAAGTTTAGAGTAACTAACTATTGTTGAAAATGTGACACTGCCCTCACCACCACCCCCAGCAGAATAAATGAATTGGAGAAACAAAATATTATTCCTTTGTTCATGCCCTCTGCTTATAATGTTACCGGATTGCAACATGATTTCATAGGGGATTTGTGTTCCATCTTACTTCACTCAGCATTAAAACTCATAAAACCCATCAGATTATGAATTCTTGTCAATAGTAAAACAGTGTGGTCAGTTGAAGTTAAAGTGGACGATCAGAAGAGCTTTGCACAGCTTTAAAGCTTCACGGGCCTTTTATTTCACTTTTGGTTGTCTTTATCTCAAGTGCTTAATGCCTTGGGTTTAGATCTCTTCAAAATTACTATGTTTCCAGTAACACTATCCCTTAATTTTATTATTGTTGCCCATGATCATACTAGTAAATATTGCTGTATATGGTGGAGTCACAAATGCAGTTTTCTGTAGCCTGAATTTCCTTATTTTATGAATGAAGACTGGTTTACGGTGAAAGATTGGTTGCTGCTTTTTCCTGCAATGGGGCCAAATGACCTACTTAACAGTAAAATGAGAGATTGCTTATCTGTTTATAGGGATTATCCCTGATATGTACAGATTTACATTAAGTATAGAAACATGGTCAATATAAGGGTGAGGGAAAAATATTGTGAAACCCTATTTGAATTTTGCAGGAGGACATTACATGCCAGACTTCAAACTGGGCCTGGAGGTGGTAGTGAGCAATCTGAGTTACCCCTGACAAATTTCTGCTTGTTAGTGGATTTTTTGTTGGATATAGTTTCTTTGGTAAGAATTGCTTTATTTGTTGCTAATACTGGGATTCTGTAATATTTATAGTCTACAGAAAAACTATATCTGCTTTATTAATGTTTTTCCTGACAATATATTGCCATAAATTGGTGGGCACCTTTAGAATAAGTTTTGGGTTCATTATATGATTCTTGATATACTGATTGGATGTAACCAAAGTGGGTTTTATGATGCTTATACCTGAAAATTTTTGTCTGTCTTCAATTTTCTTTTCTCTAAAACGACACTGTTTTTGTTACAAGTATAGTCTTTTGTAGTTTGATGTGGTAGTTTAGATGTGCAACTTTTTAAGGCTCTTTTACATGTCATGATAAGATGTATCCTGTCTTTCTGTTGGCATTGCTTAATGTAGAAAAGACTGTTGGAACTGTTTTTTCTATACCTGTCTTTCCTCAATTCTTTGCTTTCTCATTTCAAAGCCTACTAGAAGTATGAGAGTGCTGTGTCAGGTATGGCAATCAGCCTGTTTTCCCTTTAGTTCTTAATAACTTGTTTATCTTTCCTTCTTAATCTTTTATATTAAGGCTATTAAAATAATAGTAGTAGCATTCTTTAGCCTCATTGTTATGTTTTGTAATGTGTTTGTTCTGTAATGGACAAGAAGTAAAATTCTGAAAAAGAGCTAAATATATTTCTATTTGTTGGTTACACAACTGTAAGTTAATTTTGTAATTTTTTTTTAAGTAAAGCATGTATTTCTTATTCTTGGATGTTAAGATATTAATTTTCCTTTTTCCATGTTCCATATGTTTAGAACACAGTTAAGCGAATGATAGGTACCACTGTTATAGAAGATAATTTTCAGGGGGGAATTTAGTATTACAATTAATGAGTTTTACTGTTACTTTGTTAGGAGACTTACATTGAAATACAGACAGAACACTTGCCTCAGCTGTTGCTCAGGATGATTTCTGCGTTGACGAGCCATCTTCATACTTTGCACTTGTCTGAGCTTACTGATTCTCTCAGACTCTGCTCAAAGATCCTAAGTAAGGTTCAACCTCCATTGCTATCTGCTGGTACAGATGGTATCCTGCAACTTCCTAGTGAACACAGCAGCTCCATCAAAGAATGGGAAAATAAAAAGGTAACTGATTATGTTTTAGAGCATTATGTAAAAATACTTTTTGTGTGGAAAGGAAAAGAAGGCTTTTGAAGTCTGTGTTGAACCACCTACAAATCTTTGATTAGATTTAGTTTAATATACAACAATACGTGTGAAACTTGGATCAAAAGCAATTATAATTGTGCACTACATTGTGGTAAAAGGTCTTGATTCTTAAGGGTTTTTATCTAGATTTAATATTATAAATGTATAAATCACTTCAGAATCAGGGCCTAAGAATTAATTAATCAACAAAGGCTTGAAGTTGTAATGCACTTCAGTAGTCTGATCATGTAGAATAACTGGACTCAAAAGAATCCTCCATTTTGGTTACGTCTCAGGTATATGTAAATTCTCCTCTCACTCAATTTGTATGCGTCAGATTAACACCCATCTGTTATTTTACTGTCAACGTTAAGTTCTTAGAATGATTTAATAAAGAAATAGAAGAAACAAACCAACCAGCAGCTCTTTCTCTTTTAATGTTGTCTAGTTTGGTCTACTCAGCCATGGCTCTGTGTGGTATGTTAAGTGACATGTACTGAAATCCTTGTTCTCCAGCTGAAGAAAATAGAGGAACATCATAGAGTAGTTTAGGTTGGAAGTGACAGATGCAGGTCGTGGCTCAAAGCAGGGCTGATTTCAAAGTTTGATTCTAATTTAAAGCTAGGTCAGGTCACTCAGGATCATATCCAGCTTAGTTTTGAATATCTCCAAGGATGAAGATTCCACAACTCTTCTGTACAGCTTGTTTGTTTGCACTGTATTATTTAATCAGAATTTCCGTTGTTGCAGCCTGTGTCCATTGCCTCTTGTTCTTTCACTGTGGATTTCTTAGCAAGCCTCCATCTTTTCAACTACCTAATGCGAAGTCACGAACAGCAATAAGGATACCTTCTCCCTCTCCACAACTCTTAGCATTCTTTTTCTTAAGACAGAGCAAATCCAACTCTTTTGAGCTTTTCTTCTATGTCAGGTGCTCCTGTGGTGACCCTCCACTGGACTTACTCAGTACATCAGTGTTTGTTTTGTAGTAATGAATGCAAACTCGGGCACAGTATTCCAGATGTGGTCTTAAAACTGCTGAGAAGAGGGGCCTATTCGCCTCCCTTGACTTGCTGGCTATACTTTTCTTTTGCTAATGCAGTCCTGTATGTTGTTGGCCTTCTTCACCAGAAGAGTCCACTGCTGGCTCATGTTCACCTTGTCCATTAGAACTACAAATTCCTTTATGCAGCATCCTATCCTTATTCTTTCTAGCCAGCTGGTACTTGCCTGGTTTTGTTCTTTTGCTTTTTTCTTTTTTTTTAATAAAGCCTGTTTTAATTGAATGATGTTGTCCTTTGAACCTTCAATGGCCTTTTTCTTTCAATTACAACAGACTCATATCTAGCCATGGCTTCTGTTAAGAGATAGTGAAATTAATTACCATATTTCTGATCTCTCTTACATTGTATTTTGTAAGACAGGGTCACCCTTTATGTCTTTCCAAGCATTTTAGTACATATTAACACAAGAGACAGTGAAAGCATCTCAAACAAATTTTCATTTTTTACTGCATCTCTGGTAAGCAAGATGTAATTCGCCATATATAACGAAGTCTCTGGTTTTATTTATTCATTTAAGATGGCTGGTGATTAGGGTGTCAGACAGCAAGACAACTTCTGAGCCTGCCATTAGCAGTAAGAGAGCTAGATGAGAAGTATGTGGACATGTTATTTACCTCCATTTACTCCCATTGATCCATGCATTTCTGTTTGTTTTCCTGTTCACCTCACATTCTCACCAGGAAGCAGACACTGTGCTACCAACTACCAACAAGACAAGGGGGTTAGAGCAGCCCAGAGGGCCGCTGTGAGTTCTTTTTGAGTAGAAATCATTCATCACATCTGTGCATATTCTGAATTGTGAGGAATTAAGGCTCACAATGAGTCACGAAGAACTGTTGTTGCCAGAGCAACACTTCTTTCTTGTTTCTAAGAGATGATTTTTTTTTTCATTCTAGTTGCAAATGGTTAGTAGTTTCTAAATGAAAGTTTATTTCTTCTTTTATAATTATTACTTTGTATTTGAAAGAAATCCCCAACTTCGAAATCTTGGGATTGATATATAAAAAGAAAGACGCTAGTTAAAGTTGTATCATGTATAGATCTATGAATTAAGATTCCATCCACGTTTAATAGACAAGTTCTTAAGTCAAAGAGCGTAAATTTTATTGACAAATTGAGCTGGCTTTATTAGTATAAATGCAGAAGTGGGAAAATGTTTTTTAGATTATGAAAGATTTTATTCTTCATCAAGAGCTCCACAGTTCACTTTTTTTTTTTACGGTGTTTTGGCAACTTATTGTTGTAATGTTAAATGACACTGATCCTGCTTTCCTAATAAGACAAAAGCTCTAATAGTTGTGGTTCTTCTATCAGTAATATGTCTAGACAGTTATTAGGTTAAAATAATTTAATATCTAATGTGATTATTTGCTTGTATGGTGGGAACTTCAAAAGCATGATCAGAGAAGTGTATACTTTTTCCTAATCTCTCAAGTCTTCCCATTCTTCTTGGCTGACTTCTCCTTTTTGTCTCCTTTCCCTGCAGGCATTTTTTTACTCCTTTATGACTGCAGCAGTTTCTGATTAACAGATAAATATTTTGTCCTTTTGTAGAAAATGCTAAAATCTAAAGTAGTAAAAGAATCTTACTAGCTAAATTGACCATAAGCAACATAGTTCAATGTCCCACTTCCTACTGGAAGTGAGGGGTTTTCTTTGATGTATGAATATTTTGGTTTATGATGCTGTATAAATTAATAATACCTGTGCCTATGCATTTCAGCTTCCTCAATAAAAAATAGACATGACTATGAGACGAAGAAAATGTAAAAGCAGTAATATTTAAAGTATTTTACGTAATAAACAATGCGTTGTTTGGGGGTTTTTTTGGAGTTAGCTTAAGCTGGCAAGCTTACTGAAACACCAAACATCATTTTGCTTAAAATGTATTTATATGAATAGATTTCAAACTGTGGAATAAAATTGTTGCTTTCAAATGGAGAAGCAAATAAACGTTTTCTCACTGGGACCTAAATAATCCATTTTGAACAATCATGAAACTTTTATCTCACTCAGGTGCCATCAGTTTCACTTGAAAATCCTAATGATGTGTTTGAAGATGGTGAAAATCCTCCAAGCAGTCGGTCATCAGAAAGTGGATTCACTGAGTTTGTACAATACCAGGCAGATACAACTGATGACATTGACAGAGCACTGAATGAAGGTCACGGTGCGCCTGGCATTCCTATTATTGGTAGCACATCCTCAGAGACTGAGACAGCATCAACTGTGGGATCTGAGGAAACCATCGTACAGCCTCCTTCCATCATGACGCAGGGGACAGCAACTCGAAGTGGGAAAACGATCCAAAAGACTGCAATGCAGTGCTGTTTGGAGTATGTCCAACAGTTTTTAACCAGATTTATCAACCTGTATATCATTCAGAGTAATTCCTTGTCCCAGCCCTTAGGGGCAGAGCTTCCAGTAGACCCCACTAGAGAGCAAGGACAGACCACAAAATGGGAGAGAGAATCACAAGTTGATGCTAAGGTGAAGAAAGCAAACAAGAAAAAAACACCGAAAGAATACCTTCCTGCCTTTATTGCTGCTTGTCAGCTGTATCTTGAATGTTCCAGCTTTCCTGTTTACATTGCTGAAGGAAACCGTACTTCAGAATTACATCCTGGGAAGCCTGAAGTTGGTAAGCTGCACTCTTTTGTTCTTTGCTTTTAATTTTTTTTTTATTCCCAAAAAATATTTAAAGTAATAATAGTCATGCTTTGTGTGTGTTGCTGTTTGCTGTTCCTCTCAGGAATGTAATTTTCCTTCTGTATCAATTGGTTTGCTTTTTGGAAATTAAACAATGCCTGGGAAAGTCACAACTGTTGGATTTGGAACAGTTGAAAAATTATAGCATCAAGCACTAATTTCCTCCCTACTCAGTAGTTTCTGAAAACTAGGATTAGCTGAAGAAATGANAAGAATCTAGATTTTCAGGTGTTCCTCTTTACTGTATGAGTCCATGATGGTTTTTTTTTTTCATATTTTGTAATAGCCACAGCTGATGTCAAGTAAGTTTTTAGTGTCATTTTAGCAATTGAGGATTGATGTGCACATTGATCACTTTATGCAATACATGGAAATTGTAAGGTTTTGTCCAATAAAAATCATACCAGATAAGAAATTAATTAATTTTACTTTGCTCTTATTAAAGGAACAGTTCTTGCAAACAGTTCTTCTAGCTACAGTTGCTTTATAAAACAAAATTAAAATGGTGGGGTTTCTGAAGTGTGAACGTGTTCACAAATAGGTGAACACATTCAAGGACAGAAATGTGATTACAATGTTGCAAGCTCTGGATACTGTAAAATGTGACATTTTAGATGGAGAATCCTTTTCAAAGTTTGTAAAGTCTTCAATTTTGTTTCCACTTCTGACCTGTAGCTTGAGAGTTGTTGCCTTAAAATGGTATGATGGCGGATATACTTAGAGCATGCAAGAAATAGTTACAATAATTCTGGCTACTGTCATAGTCATCTTCTGTAATTTTATTTTTTTTCTACAAAACTTCATGCTTGTGGCTTTTTGTTCTTATCCACAACTTTCAAAATCTTTTAAAGGCTAAGCAGTGGGCACTGCTTGGAGGTGAATAGTTTTTTGGCTTTTGCAAACAAGCACATTAATCGAACATGATTGCAGCTTCTATTCTTGTAGTCTTTAAGATGTGTTGTGTATGTCTTCATTATACAGCCAGGAGCAGAGCATATCTTTGACTTTGAGATCCGGACGTATCAAATATTGATGTCAGTTAAATGCAACTTGGTTACAGCTGTTTATTAATTAAGGGTATTACAATGCTGAAGGGGTGCTACCTACTCTTAAAGCAGAAAGCCTGTAGAGCTTGAGTAATATGTGCCTAACATGACGGCAGTGATTCTAGGAATCCTTTTCATTTTGTGAAATGTCTTGGATTTGCATTGCTCATTCATTATCTGAACTTTCCCATTTGGGATGTTGCATTTGCAGTCCATTAAATAGTGTGACTTTGAAGAATACGCATAAATTGTAAGTGGTTGAAATCAGCAGGAATGGTTTTGTTTCAGATGTAAACATCTGCTTTACAAAATGGTAGGGTGCATGGGAATAGTGATGGGAATGGGGCTGCATAGTTGTCCCATGAGTCTGGCTTCCCATAACGGAGAATGCCGGTGCAACAGAAAATGGATAACGGGAGAAGGTAGTTACCATAATTCACACACGAGCCTTTTCTTCATCTATTGATAGGTTTTTCTACTGCAGAAGAGGCTGTTTTTATTGAAGGGTTCCTAAATTTGGAACATGTTTTTGATGCGTTCCATTAGTGATGTGACCAATTGCCTTCAATCAACTGTGAAACTCATCAGTCTGTTTATTTGAAGGAGCCAAATTAATCTGATATTGATAGAACATAATTGTTCTTAAATTTTGCTGTATGCTTAATTTCTCAGATAAATGTGTGCTACTTTTAATCAAAGAAATTAAAAAGGCAACTGAGTCAAGCTCAGAACAGTGTTTATATATGTAAACTCTAGAACATTATGTGGAATTGTTAGGTATATTTAGGCTCCAATTCACATTGCAAAATTAACTACCATGGATATAAATTAGAAATTGCATCTTCCTTCTCTTAATCCTAAATAAGTGCTGTATCTGTGCCTATTAAAAACATTTCTTCACTTGTGTCTGATTCTAGAAGCATTTGCCTATTTTAGGAACACAATCAATAGAGTCCTTTGGAAGTTTTAAGAAAAATTACTTTGGCACCTCTAAAATAGAAGGGTGTGTTATTCACTTGGAGAGTTAATTATGAACTTCAGAGAAGTTGCATTATCAGGCCAGCGTATGGTATTAAGTCAGGGGACAGTAAGAAGACACTGCCTACAGTGAAAGCAGAGTATGATTTAATAGGATCAAGCTTCTGCTACCTAAAACGTCAATTTTCACAGGTACTTTTACTTTTAAAGTGTTGCCAGGAAAATCGCTATATTTTTGTCAGTTTAAACTTAGTTTTTATATCTATAAATATATAATTCTCTATGTATACATTTTATAATATCTATACAATATAACATATATATAAAAATATTTTATGTGTATAAAATACTACAGAATTATTTGAGACTACGAACTGCAATGGTAAGACACGATTGCTGGTCAAGAATTTCTTGGAGGAAAGCAAATGAAAGGATGTGCAAACTACTAGAAGTCCAGTTTTGTCTAAAATGTGCAATCACGTGGATACAATTCCATAAAATTTATTTTTCTCTTCCTTGTTCAAATTTTCGTATTTATTTTTGGTTACTAAATGTTTGAAGTGATAAAGTGTATCACGCTCTTATTTAGGTTATTTTAAAGATAGCGACACATCAAGAAGTATCTTTCTCCTGCATACATTTTCCTAAACCCGTACAATGGGCAGGTTGAAATATGAATGATAAAAGACAATTGTACATATGGTAATGGGATGTAAGAGGAAAAATTCATAACATTTAAAGTAGTTAAATGAATGTATCATCTGTGATTTTTCTTTCAGACTGTGAACAAGTACAGCCTCCACTGTGGCTACAGACTTTAATGAATGCTTGCAAGCAAGCAAGTGATTTCAGCGTTCAGGGTGTTACTATTTCCCTTGTGATGGACTTGGTTGGATTGACTCAATCTGTTGCTCTCGTCACTGGAGAAAATCTGAACAGTGTGGAAACTGCTCAGCCTCTTAGCCCTAACCAGGGAAGAGTGGCTGTGGTCATCAGACCTCCTCTTACTCAAGGCAATCTGAGATATATGGCTGAAAAGACAGATTTCTTCAAGGTACAATGCAGTCTCTCACTGATGTTTTCTTTAGACTTCTTTTCCTGGCTGGTGAAGACTGACAGTCTTGGCCACTTTACCATACTTGGTATGGTAAACCAGATTTTCTTGCTGAGTATTTTGGTAACAGTTGTAACCTGTGTTAGACGCTGAATGAAAATACATAGTAAGTTTTCTCACTCTGATTGTCTTACTGATTGCTTGTGTGAAAATCCTTGTTTGAATGAATACTTTTAAAATATAAATAAAACCTGATTTTAATAGCATCATTAACTAGCAAAAGTATGAAACTGAGATGTGCATAGTGTAGGACTCTGGTAAACCACAGTCTCTGCATTTGTGTAATTTATGTAAGAAACCATTTACCAAAGATAATCAGCAACAGGGTATATTATATAGTTAATTGTATTTCAGTGAAACTTATTTCTGGAGATGCCTGTGAGTTCTGACTCCTAACAGGAATTTTTAGGTAGTAAGTTATTGCAGTGTCTCAAACCATTGCTTATGTTCGTACAAACAAAAATGAACAGTTTTATAGATAACCTGTTGGTCATAGAGTGTCATCAGATGTAAGGTCTCCCATCACTGCATAGAGCTCAACGCAGTCCAGAGCAAAACAAGGCATGATACTCATTCACTTGTCTCTCTCGCAACTTTTATTTTCGTGTACAAAGCATATAGCTTTAACTCTTTGGGACCAGTTGGGTGATGGAACTCCTCAGCATCATCAGAAGAGTGTGGAGCTCTTCTACCAGCTGCACAACCTCGTTCCATCTTCTAGCATTTGTGAAGATGTTATTAGTCAGCAGCTGACTCACAGAGACAAGGCAAGTTGTTCATATATTTACTAAAAGATAAGTATATGTTTCTAACTGTAGAAATATATTTAGAAAAAGGACTTGTTGCCTCAGTGGAGGGCATAAATAACTTCAGTATTGAAAAAATGTTGCCTTACATTGATTGTTTCAAACATTAAAAACACTGTTATCTTGCATTCAGAACATCAGTTTTGTTGACCCTCTGACACTGTCACCCTCTTTCCTGTATTCCCACTCAAAAGAAACCTTAACCTTATGTTAGCAGTAGTTGAGCCCTGTTTTCATGACATCTTCTTTCACAAACCTATGAAAAGTGTTTGTAATGGTAGTAATTGAATATAGATTTTCTACATTCCATTCCAGTTGTCCTAACCAGTCTTCTTTCCATGTACAGCTCCATCAAATTTAAGCACACTTTCTTTTGCTGCGTCCTAACCAACTGTAGTTCAGTCCTCTAGTGTGCTCCTTCCTATTTCAACTAATTCTTGCATCTTGTCTAATAATTTGTCCTTATGTAGCATCTAGACTTTCTGCTTCCTTTCCTCCACAGAACTTGGAATATCAGTCAAGTTATTGTCGTCATCATCGTGTCTCTGTTGCTTTTCTTGATTGGATTGCTTCTTTCTTAAGACAGGCATGTGTGGTCCCCTTTATCTTTCTGTCCTTTTGCTTTCTCATTTTTTCTCTCTCTCTCTCAGCTGAGCTGTCCTTAGTGCCTTTCTCTTTGAGTCTTTTTTTTTTTTTTACAGTTTGAGATCTGTTTTGAATTCCTTTCCCTTTCTGAGACACATCCTTATGAGTCCACTGCAACTGATATTATTAACTTGCTGCATCAGACTTAATTCCTGTTCTCTTTTAAACAGCAATCAATTGGGTT
Source organism: Dromas ardeola (assembly GCA_013398915.1). Taxonomy (NCBI): domain Eukaryota; kingdom Metazoa; phylum Chordata; class Aves; order Charadriiformes; family Dromadidae; genus Dromas; species Dromas ardeola. Next base: position 24,298 of record VYZM01003903.1, on the reverse strand, counting down.
TTTTGGTCTTTCTGACCATTTATATATTATCTGATCCCGCCTCTTTTTCTAAGAGTAAATATAAGACAAAAGAGCGGCTTGTAATTAACAAGATTTTATTTTATTTCCAGGTCCCACAAGCTGTGCTATATATTTCTGAGCTCCATCTTCTGACACTTGTCTCGGTTAATTATTTCCAGCTAAAATGTTTCTGTGAGATTCTTTTCCCCTGTTGGGAAGCAGGGGAGTTGCAATAACTAGATACTTTCGATGAAGTGGCTTCTGTACAATTCTTCTCCAATCTCATGCAGTCCCTCTCTTCTCTAGTTATTTGTCCTTAAAAGATTTGAATTCTGAGTGGTTTTGCCATGTTTACCAGTTCTAGAGGGCAACTAATAAACTGCTCCAACAGTAATTGCCAGTTTTCTGTGCATCTGTGTCTTTGTGGGAGATGTGCTTGCCTAGTCTGCTCTGACTGACATGGCAGCTGGGTTGAGAGTTGTCCGTGCATTTCTTTGCAGTATACTGCTGAGACTACTCTTTTCTTGAAGGTCTTTACTTTCCATCTCTGTCTCATATCAAAAGCCATGGACTATAATTTGAGTGTAACCTCTCGAGCGATCAGAGTGCTGCTTCTTTGCCTCCGATAACGCTGTTTGGTTTCTTGTTATTACTTTGTCACTTGTCCTGTCTCCTATTCTGCTACCACAGGTTATAATGTTTGCTCATGACTCAACGTGGTGGACTTCTCCCATTCTTTATTGCTGCTCAAAGGTCTCCTATCTCACCGCTGACTGTTTTTTAGAAGTTATCTTGGCTATCCGGTTGATTACCTTTGTTTTGCTATCAGTTTAGCTAATGTGAGTAAAGTAGCGTTTCCAAAATCTTTTGAAACTGGCAGACATTCAGATTGTTGAGAAATGGTGTTTCTTTTAGGTCTGTGATGAGCCTCTGTAGTTTCATGCTAGATAAAGGGGGCTTTTCAGCATTCAGCATCAAACTTATGTAGGAGACTTTCTCTCTTGTCAAAAGTTATGTTCTGCTTCCCAATATATAAAGCACATGCTTAGCTGTTACTGTTGTTAGTAGTTCTACTTGTCATGACAGGTACTCTGTCTTCCCCCCCAACCTGGCCCAGGAATTTGTTTCAGAAAGAGGCTGTCAATTTGACATTTGAGTTGAGGCCTTTGTAGTGCTTTAAATTTTAGCTATATGAACTGTTTTCACAGCCCTAACGGAATGAATGATAGGGAATTATTTAAACGCTCTGGCAACTCATGGTTGTGTGACTTCAGAAGCAGTTACCTTTTTGCCTTTCTCCCAGAGAGTAACCCAGTCAACAAAAGTAAATGTGAGCCAGTCTGTCAATCACTGCAGTTCGCAGCTTGGCATATTGATAAAACTGCCAATGATTTATAGTTTCACTAATTAGGCTGGTCTGTGAACTGCTGTGACTGTGGATGCGGTGCTTGCTCATTTCTGACAACCTTACTGTGAAAACAGTAATTTCTTACATCTTCCCAGCATGGATTGCAAGGGCTCACATGGAGTCATCTGTATGTGCTTGAGAATTGGTATTTTCACTCTTTATTCAGCAGATGCTAGTGATTGTTTTGTGTAACTGTATATATTTAGCAGCAGTGTTGTGAGGTGTTTTTCCCTGTGAGAAGCATATTTTCTGTGACGCTTGCTTTACTTTCTGGAATGCTGCTGTTTTCTCTTGTTGTTTGGGTGGGTTTTTTTTCAGTTTACATCTGATGTGGTCTATCTTATGTCCATTCTGTAATTATCAGGTTTTATAGCTCTTACTTTAAATTTTCATTATTGCGGCAGATTTTGGTTGTATTAGCTGTTGCAAAGCTTCTTAAGCTGTATGTTGTAAATTAAGTCTGGAAGTACGCCAGATTGTCACAGTGGTATTAAGTTTTTTGTCTGCTCTCATTTTGATTAGAGGTAAATATACCTAATGTTTGTTCCCTGTAAGCATATATTTTAAGAACAAACAAGCAAAAATCTTCATCCTCTTGTCTCTGCTTATTATCTAGTAATTTGGTTTAAGCCCTGGTTGTATTTGAAATTAATTTTGGTGCTTTGTTGGGTATAACTGTCCTGATTGCTGTGCTTTGTTTGTTCGCCCCTACAACTGCATAGTAGCTTTCTTGTCTTTCGGGTAAAGCTATTTTTAATAGATGTACCCCTGCATTTGTATCATGGCATGGCGTTTGCTATTGTTCACACAGCCTTGCTGTAATAACTCTTTGTCTTGATCAGCCGCAGTAAAGAGTTAAAGGCATAAAAATTGTTACTTTAATACCATTTTTACCATTAAGTATTCTGCATATAATTAGTCATTAGAAGTCATTTGGGCAGTAAGCATGTTCTATTTGTCCAAATAAAACTCAAAGTTTCAGAGCAAAATTTGGCATGTTAGTGATGAACTCTATCTACATCATATCTAGTTAGAGAATTCTTATGTCTGTTTCTAGCCAACTCATTTTCAATCCCTTATTTCCATGGATACTGTGTTTAATCCCTTCATTCCAGACACTGTCTCTAAAAACTTCTCTTCTTTCTCTGCCTCTATATGCTTGAGTTCTCATATTGAAAAGTTTGCATGTTTTTTCCTGCTCTCTCCATGTTCTCTTGTAGTGCCTTGAATACATATAGATAAACTCACTGAAAACAGAGCTGTGCAACTTGTGAGAGTAAAATAAGTATTGTTCAAGCTATCACATGAAGTATTTAAAAGTTTTTCAAGCTAAACTTTGAACAAGATCAAGATGGAGAATCCTTTCATTTTACTAAATTTTTCACAGAGGCCTATTGTTGCCTATTACTGTGTTTAATGTTAGAAAATAAGATTTGAACACTTAGTCAAAAAAGTTAATTTTAATAATGTCATTATATCTTTTAAGCTGCTGTATACCTTTTTTTCCCCCAGTTCTTATCAGAGGCTGTCATATTCTGATAGATCTAATTTATAATTTGGTCCACAGAAAGTAAGAATGGAAGCTCATGCAAAGTTTGCAGTGCTATGGCATCTCACCCGTGACCTTCATATTAACAAGTCTTCTTCCTTTGGCCGTACCTTTGACAGGTTGGTGATTGCAAGCATGATTCAGTTTAAATAATTTTGCTTCAAAATCTTTAACAACATTATACTGATAGCATGGAATGTTTAGAAATTGGAGACCTAAAGTGTGAAGTCTGGAAAGGATTCTAAAGGCTAAAACTATTAAAAGAAGAGAATAATGACAGTAGGAAGTGCTGAATTGTCAAATACATTTCTCCTCTCTCTGCTTGAAGAAAAGATCTTTGAATAAGTTAGTCTCTTTTCCGCGCACCTGTGTGAATTGGCTTTAAAGGTTTTATCTTTTTGTACTGTAGTAGCACTTGTTATGCTGGTAGATGTACAAGTACTTGAACTGACTATACAACTGCTACTATTAGAGCAGCTACCTTAGCTGACTTTATTACTAGTTCTTCCTGGCCATTTCTTCATTAGGCTAGACTTAAATATAAATCTTCAGATTGCAAAGTTTGGATTCCAAAGAAAATGCTGTTTTATATGGAGAAGACACTCGAGTATGTACTAACATGTTGACATTTATTGTATATTAGATTGAAATGGGATTATTCTGCGGGTAGTGTAGAATATGTGCTAGGTTTGTTCTTTTTTCTATTGTAGATCTTTGTTTATCATGCTGGACAGCCTTAATAGCTTGGATGGTTCTACATGGTCAGTGGGACAAGCCTGGTTAAATCAAGTGCTTCAAAGACATGATATTGCAAGGGTTCTTGAACCTTTGCTCCTACTGCTTCTCCATCCAAAAACTCAGCGGGTTTCTGTTCAGCGAGTACAGGCTGAATGTTACTGGACTAAATCTCCCTATCACCCTGAAGAAGAAAATGAAAAGCACTTTATGCAGAAGTTTAGCAGTTCTGATGGTATGTACAGAAGACGACTGTAGGAAGTTCCTTATTTAATTTCTTTATTTGTTATTTACATGCAACACTAAAAACATAGTAGAAATTTTTGAGGATAACTCACAAAACAAAGGGCTGGAATAGCTACTGCTTATATGTGTATTTGTGCATGGTTTTTCTAATTCAAGTCTGGGTGTCCAAAGTATCACTGAAGTTTGATTGTTCACAAATTAAGGTGATATGCAAGTATTTTAATGCAGAGCATTTTCTTATGTCTTACTGAACTTCAGTAGAACTTAAGAATATAGCTTGAAGTTTAACCAAGAAATTAAATGCTTTTGTGAATTAGGACCACTGATGTGGGCCTGGCTGAAAACATACTGATAAGGTTTGGAGGTGCTTGCATGTATTGTGTAATTATAGTAACATATTAATAATTCTCTTATGAAAACACAGGCAGATAAAACTGCATAAGGTTTCAGAAGGGAATTATGTTATGCTACGGTCTTATGCTAAAGTGCTCTTGCTTTGGTTATGTGAATGTGTGTCATTTGCATATTAATGGGCTTTTTTCTGCTGTAAAGTGGAAAGACACTATTACTATGCCTTTATAATTTGAAGTCTTGATAATAGTTTAAATTCTAAATGTTAATTTTAAATTCTTATTCTGAAGAATAAAATATTATGTGTATACATTTTTTTGTTTTTCTTTAAGCATTTTCCCATGTGCCTGTAAGCCAAGGACAACTTATTATACCTAAAGAAAGCAATGAAAAACAACTTGTTATGGATGAAATGGAAAACTTCAGCCTGACTGTCAACCCCCTGAGTGACAGGCTTTCCTTGTTAAGTACCAGCAGTGAGACCATACCAATGGTTGTGTCTGATTTTGACCTTCCTGACCATCAGGTTGAAATACTGCAGAGTTCTGACTCTGGCTGTTCTCAGTCATCTACTGGAGACAACATCAGTTATGAAGTGGAAACGGAAAGCCTGAGTGCTCAAGATAGTTCTCAGACTCTGAGAGAAGACTCACCTGATGAAATTGTGCAACAAGTGGTTACAGATCTTATATGCAAAGTTGTAAGCGGTCTTGGAGAAGAGACTGAACCAGTTAAACATAGTCTGCACTCTGAGGATACTTCATGTAAATTCAGTCCTTTAGATAACTCCGTAGAGGTGACAAAAAGCGAAGATCAAAATATTCAAAGTAGCCAGAGTAGTTTGCTCAGTAATGACAGCTCCCAATTGCTATCAGCCTCAACTGAGACTGGACTTGAGAGCTTAAGAGATGAAATTTCAGGAAATAACTCTTCACCCTGTATTGCAGAAAGCCAGCAATCCCTCTCTGATCTCACTCTTGCTTCCACTGAATCGAAGTCCAGAAAGCGAAGTCACAGTAGTATTCAGTTCAGCTTCAAAGGAAAGCTACCAGAAAAAATGTCAGAAAAAGAAACAATTGTTAAAGAGGCTGGTAAGCAACCAGGTGCAAAACCTAAGGTAAAAATAGCCAAAAAGAAAGATGAAGAGAAGAAGAAAGCACAAACAGAAAAGCTTAAACAAACAAACGTCTTCTTTAGTGATGGTCTTGATTTAGAAAACTGGTACAGTTGTGGAGAAGGAGAAATTTCAGAAATTGAAAGTGATGTAGGGTCCCCAGGAATGCGAAAATCTTCCAACTTTAATATTCATCCATTGTATCAACATGTGCTGCTTTATCTCCAGCTGTATGACTCTTCAAGGACATTGTATGCTTTTTCTGCAATTAAAGCAATTCTGAAAACAAATCCTTCAGCTTTTGTAAGTGCTATCTCCACCACCAGTGTCAACAATGCATACACTCCTCAGCTTTCATTGCTCCAGAATCTTCTAGCCAGGCATCGAATATCTGTTATGGGCAAGGATTTCTATAGTCACATCCCAGTTGATTCTAACCATAACTTTCGGAGCTCTATGTACATAGAAATTCTTATCTCCTTGTGTTTATACTATATGCGGAGCCACTATCCAACTCATGTTAAAGTAACCTCGCAAGATCTAATAGGAAATCGTAATATGCAAATGATGAGCATAGAAATTCTGACCCTTCTTTTCGCTGAGTTGGCAAAAGTGATAGAAAGCTCTGCAAAGGGCTTTCCTAGTTTTATTTCGGACATGTTGTCTAAGTGCAAGGTTCAGAAGGTGATCCTGCATTGTCTGCTGTCTTCTATCTTCAGTGCACAGAAATGGCACAGTGAAAAGATGGCTGGAAAAAACATAGTGGCTGTAGAAGAAGGTTTGTCTGAAGACAGCCTTATAAATTTTTCTGAAGATGAATTTGACAATGGTAGTACTCTGCAGTCACAGCTTTTAAAAGTACTTCAGCGGCTGATTGTGTTGGAACACAGAGTAATGACTGTGCCTGAGGAAAATGAAACGGGCTTTGACTTCGTCATAACGGACTTGGAGCATATTGGCCCCCAGCAGCCGATGACTTCTCTTCAGTATTTACATTCCCAGCCAATAACCTGCCAAGGCATGTTTCTCTGCGCAGTGATACGAGCTTTACACCAGCACTGTGCCTGTAAAATGCATCCCCAGTGGATTGGCCTTATCACTTCTACGTTGCCTTACATGGGAAAAGTTCTTCAGAGGGTGGTTGTTTCAGTGACTCTTCAGCTCTGCAGGAACTTGGATAATTTAATTCAGCAGTATAAATATGAAACAGGATTATCTGATAATAGGTATGTGTACATAGAGGTGTATAATCTTTTTAAGCAGATTTGATTGTGTTGAATTATTTTACAACCAGATTAACCCATTTAAAAAAAAAAAAATGGATGTCTTATTTTAGGCCTCTCTGGATGGCATCAGTCACTCCCCCAGATATGGTTCTTACTTTATTAGAAGGAATCACAACAATAATTCATTACTGCCTCCTGGATCCATCTACGCAGTATCATCAGGTAAACTTATCTGTGTGTCTGAGAGGTTCCTATGCAGTACATTTCAAATTAAGGACTGTGATTATATTAGCAGAATTGAAGATCTGAGTGGGGAAAAATACCAAATATGTTGTCTTAGCTATAAGTATGTGGGGTTTTTTATTGATAATATACACATTTCAAACAGAAAACCAATTTTCTACTAATTAGACTTTTACGAGAATAACCTTAGATTTTTTGCTTGTTTTGGTTTGGTTTTAGGGAATTTTTTTGTTCCCCTGAAATAACTAACGTAGGATTTCCTTAACCTTCAGACCTCAAAAATGCTGCTTTTTAGAGCTGGCTTTGTTTGTGGAGCTTCACAGGCTGATGCCTATCCTGTGTCTGGCTGGGCTGTGTTCATCTTGCAATATGTCAAAACATTGTCTTTGTGCTCCTTCTGTATATTCACAATTTGTCTTTTTAGTCAAGCAGTATTTTTAGATCTGGTATCCTGAGCATGGTCTCTGTTAAGAATTTGGCCCAGATTCTGCAAGAATTTTCTTGCCGTCTCTCTCTGCAATCTTGGTTTTGCTTTTTTTTTTTGGTTGTTGTTGTTATTATACACCTTTGCCTTCCATTCATTTAAAGTAACTGAGAAGTGTTTATTGTTTGTGCAAGTAAATAATTTTGACTAGAGTATTAGTTACACATAAAATTCAGAAATAATTGTTTTGCAAAGGTATAGGTAGATGATACAAAATTGATTGCTGTAGACATGAGGCCTCATATGTTCGGAATACATTTGATATTGTATAACTCAGTCAAAAGATTCCTTGATTATTGTTTTAATAGACTCAAAACCTGTACATAATATAAGAATTACTGATTTGAAAAAGAGTTAATGTTGAAAGCTTCCCTGTCTGTTAAGTCTCAATTTGCATTGTTTTATTTATGCTGTTTATGTAGATATTTAATGCGCTTCCTCCCCTCTCCATTTCAAATCCACTAGCTTTTGGTTAACGTAGACCAGAAGCACTTGATTGAAGCACGCAATGGGATCCTGTCTATCTTGCATATGATCATGTCTTCTGTGACTTTGCTGTGGAGCATCCTTCACCTTGCTGATTCTTCGGAGAAAACTACTGCTGCTGCTGCATCCGTTACCACTATTAATCTTGGGTCAACAAAGGTTAGAATATCAGGGATAATATAATTTAAGTTGTTCATGAATACCTTTGTCAAACTAAGTCCAATTCCATTCCCTTAAATGTAAATTGGGTTTTAATACCTTTGTCCTCATCTACTCATCCACCTCAGAAAAAAGGCCTTTATAAATGGGTATTGAATCTGCATTTAAACTTGAGTGTATCAACTCAAGACAACAATGTCTCACTTAGAAAATTAAATACATCCTTTTACGCCTCAAAAGATATTAAATATTCATGTAAAATCTTAACAAGAGGGAACTCTCCTCTTGAAACATCTAGTACTCAAACACTTTTTAGGTCCTTCATTCAGTTCCCTTACAATGATGTCCCTGTGCATGGGGAAATGTCATAGCAGATAGTGAACTAGTAATCATTAAAAAAAGAACTTGAGAAGGTGTCAAATAGGACTATACTGAGAACATTGCCTAACCCTCTTACTGGAAGCAGTTCAAACTTATACTTCACATTATTAAATAGGAAATTGTCATTTAAATTTGAAGTGTTTTACAATAAGATTTCCTCAGTTAATTTGAATACTATCTAGATACTGTTTGTGATGATGCTGTTATACATCCTTTTCAACCTTTGTCATTCAGATTGAAGGAATAAAAAATAACTTATCTAAGATTCCACGTCATTGTACAGACAGCATCCATGTCGTATTTGTGCTGCCCATAGGGCTTCCTACTCACTGAAAGGAAGGGGGGTGCATACTTGTTGATGGCCCATAATATTACACCGCTTCTGTGAAAAAAGAAGCTTTTGTACTCTGGTTAAACATGAACTCTTCTGCACATCCCAGCTTTTCTTTAATTTGCCCAAATCCATAGTATTCAAAAAAGCATTCAACATGTCCTGTATGTGAAAAAGTCTGGTTTGAATTCAGCTCGTTTGGTGTAATGTCAGGATAGGTTATTTTCCTTTTTCACCTCATTGCTTTCAGGTAAGGCTTTTGTAGCTGCTTTGTAGTTAGTGGATGTGGTTAAAAACACACAAAAGTATGGAACAGAATCGTGTGTCGAAAGTATATAAGCAAGTTTTTTAAGCTTCAGTACAATTAGGTTACTTTGGCAACCACACTCTTGGCAGGTGCATAAAGTATATAGTCAAGCTCTGGGATTGTATATAGCAGTTTCCTGCAAGCTTAGACAATTCCTACTGAAATATCTCTCTCTGTCCAAGATAAAAATGGTTTTCAGAAAACAGGTAGAAAGTGCATTTTTCTCTGAAATCTTCCTTTCATATAAAACAGGACAAGAAGACAGATCAGGAAATAGATTTCCTGACCCAAGTATGCCTCCATAACTTCTGGCATGCTTAAAAACCACATTATTAAGAGTTTCGACAGTGAATATTTCAGTCTCCTAGAGCAGTGTGTTCCTCCTTTTAGGATTTCTCCACAACCTCTACTTCTTAATCTTTATCTCACTTGCCACAAAGCAAGTCCATCACTATTTGTGGCAGACATGAACATCATCTTCCTTTCTTCTTCCTAATTACCTTGTATGCATTTGGTAACTGTTACATCTCCACTTATATGCTCTTCTCCTGACTATACAAATCCATTTCTGCTCCGTCGTGTAGGTCATATTCCATATTGCTAATTTTCTTTTTATAGTTTGAGTACTGTCAGCTTGTGGCACATTTCTTGCAGTAAGGTGTTGTCATTGTTTGACCCCAGCTGGCAACTAAGCACCACACAGCTGCTCACTCACTCTTCCCCCACAGCGGGATGGGGAAAACAATCAGAAGGGTAAAAGTGAGAAAACTCATGGGTTGAGATAAGAACAGTTTAATACTTGAAATACAATGATAATAATTGTAACAAAAAGAGAAATAACAAAGAGAAATAAAACCAAAGAAGGAGAAGTGATACAAATGAAAACAATTACTCACCACCAACCAACTGATGCCCATCCAGTCCCTGAGCAGCGGCCTCCCTGCCAACCTTCCCCCTGGTTTTATTGCTGAGCATGATGTCATGTGGTATGGAGTATTGCTTTGGCCAGTTGGGATCAGCTGTCCCTGTTGAGTCCCCTCCCAACTTCCTGTGCCCCCCCAGCCTACTTGCAGGTTTTGTGGTGTGAGGAGCAGAAAAGGTCTTGACACTGTGTAAGCACTGCTCATCAGTAATTAAAACATCCCTGTAATATCAACAGTGTTTCCAGCACAAATCTCAAACATAGCTGCATACTAGCTACTATGAAGTAAATCAACTCTTTCCAACCCAAAACTACCACAGGCATCCAAAACTGGGCATGGTACGTGGCATCTTCTTTCAGAGGAAATATTTCATGTCTTTCATGAAGTGATACTATTTATGAATCCTCTTTTCCCCTTCCTTGCAAAGTTGTCATCATGAGGTTGTGATCCAATCATGAAGGGTGGTGAGGCACTGGAACATGTTGCCCAGGGAAGCTGTGGATGCCCCATCCCTGGAAGTGTTCAAGGCCAGGCTGGATGAGGCTTTGAGCAGCCTGGTCTAGTGGGAGGTGTCCCTGCCCATGGCAGGGGGGTTGGAGCTAGATGATCTTTAAGGTCCCTTCCAACCCGAACCATTCTGTGTGATTCTGTGATCCACTATGATCCCAAGACTTTTTTTTTTTCTGTAGCACTTATCTAAATAGTTACTCATCCTGAATTGCTAAAATTGTTTATCCTTACCTTTGGATGCAAAAATCGAACCCTTTATTGCTGCTCATCTTTTTTTCAGGATGCTTTTCGAGTTTCTCAGATAATTTTTAGTTCTGTACCTTTCTATCAGTTGCTTCCCACTTCATTATCATTTGCAAATTTAACAAATGGATTTTATCTTCCCTTGTCTTAGTCGTGAATAAAACGATTGAAGAATACCAAATGTAGAATAGAGCTTTATGAAACCTCTGAGTGGATCCTTCCATTTTGATAAAAGTTAGTGATAGTTACCATCTAAGTATGGCTTTATAGCTAGCTGTTTTGAACATAATGCTGAGGTGCATATCTAAAGGTGTATGTGTTCTGCTTCCACGTTTCAGAATTTGAGGCAGCAGATTCTCGAACTCTTGGGTCCAATCTCAATGAATCACGGTGTTCACTTCATGGCTGCTATAGCGTTTGTATGGAATGAAAGGAGGCAAAATAAAAATACTTCTAGGACAAAGGTATGTTTATACTACAGTGGTCACTTCTAATAGTGGTAATAGCTTTGAGTGATTTAGAAGCGGTAAGGAGAAAATTCAGACATTCCAGTGAAAAAAATGCATATTATGAAACATGGAGAATATTTATATTTCTAATTAGCAACTGTACTGTCAGGGAGCTACCAGTTTATTTTAGAATGAGATAATCTTTCTGAATTCTTCAGGAAAAAAGCGATTCCAAGTCTCTTGATGACCTATTAGTTACTAACATCTCAATCACATAAGGCCAGCTGCCTTGATTTTGACATAGGCATCATCTGTGGTGATAATTTGATACATTTGATTCTTTTAGGTTATTCCTACAGCTGGTGAAGAACAACTTCTACTGGTTGAGCTAGTTCGTTCTATCAGCGTTATGAGAACGGAGACTGTTATACAAACGGTGAAAGAAGTTTTGAAGCAACCTCCAGCCATAGCAAAGGACAAGGTACGAAAACTGTAGTAGTGGTATTGATTTACTTAATGTCATCTTACTGAAGCTTACAATGCTGATGATATGGATATTTTGTTCACAAAGCTGAGCAAGTAATGAGTGCTGCTGCTCAGTACAGTGTGAAATGTTTCACAATATCTAACAGACGGATGAACTTTCAGATGGAAGTCATACCTTCTTAAGTCACTACCATGTACTGAACCACTTCAGAATCCTATTTACTGCTTCTGTACAAGACTGGTTTGTGGGGATAGGCTTCTTATGTGAAGGAGAGAGGTCTATGCCCTAGCATCAGGTTGATTTTTCAGGTGGGAAAGGGAAGTGGGGAAAAGAGAGAATGAACAAAGGGAAGAATAACTTTATAGAAAGATGTCTAAGTGTGTATTTGTAATATTCGATGAATGAAGCTATATCTTCAGACGGTGCAGTAACATTATAGCATGGTCAGTTTTGCCCTGGCAAGTGAGGAAAAAAAAAAGTCAGTTTCTTCTTCCTGATAACTGGTTTTGTATGTCTATCTAGAAACATCTTTCACTGGAAGTCTGCATGTTGCAGTTTTTCTATGCTTATACTCAAAGGTAAGACAAGAAGTTAAATTTTATTTCCCATCATCAAGAAGCAGATGGACAATTTGAATATTTTACATCTTTTTATAATCCCTAGGATGAGAAACAGCCTGTGAAATATAAATCATGAAGAAAGAGTGGTTTTGAACTGTAGGTGTTATAAAAAAGAAAGGGTTTTATTTTGTGACTACTCTAGTTCTACATCACCTTTCTTCCCCCTCCTAAAAATCCTGCAGGCAATCTGTCCCCTGCCCAAGGAAAGCTTATCTTAATTGTGCTGTAATTCGTTGGTACCACTCCAACCTTGGACTGAAGAGCATGTCTTTCGAGTACACAGTTCTTCTGCCTTCCTCCTTTTCTTAATGACTTGATCTAGCTACCTAATATTAAATGAAAAACCAAAGAACGTGTATGAGTGTTGGTTAACATTATCTGACGTGAGAATTGTGAGGCAGAAAGAAAATGGGGAATACCTGAGGGTGATGATGCTGTTTTCATTGCTGTTGCTGCCCTCTCTCTTAGGATTCCAGTGACCAGCTTAGTAGACAGCTGGGCAGCACTGCTGCTTCTGCTAAAGGATTCCATCCAGGTGGGTCTTCCAGCTCCGGGACAATTCCTCATACTTGGGTAAGTGCTCTTGATATTTGCAACTTCTAAAGAAGCTCAAATGTAAGTGTCTGAAGTCATACTGAAGTGTTAAGTGTTTTCAAATCTCTGTCACTTATTTTTGAGTGGAGACAAATCCCTATTGCCTGAGTTCTGTGGGTATTTTGTCAAATTAGTTTCTTCTGTGAAGAATGGTGACATATATTAAATTTTATGCTATAATTTGATATAAGCCACGATCTTACCTTACTGATTATTTGAGCCGTTCAGGATCTTTAAACAGTAGGTTTAAATTTCTCATTTTACTTAGAAAATGACTTTAATGACTATTTCTTAAGTATGTGTAGATTTGTAGCCTACTATAAAGGATTCATTCCCAGCATGAAAGCTGTTTGTTGAGTGTTAGAAATAAAATGTAGAATATGGCTTCTGTATAAAGCTTCAAGGACCATTTTCTTGAATTTCTGGAATTTATCTTCTCCAGTAAATTTTCTCTAGAGATATTTGTGTATAGTCTAGACAAACATATTCTTGATAAACTATTATGTTATGGTCAAAACTAACTTAAGAAACTTGAAGGGATGTTTTCTAGAATATCTATAAGTAGCAATGACTGAAGGTTTAGTATTGTGCACGTAAATTTCTTCAGATTTGTCCTAACTTCTAAAATTACTGAGAAAAATCCATATCTACCTCTATTTTTTTTTAAGTGTGCTTAATGAATTTATTATGAAAAACCCAAGCCTAGAGAATAAGAAAGACCAAAGAGATCTCCAGGTAAGAAATCTGTGGTGTGTATGTGTCTCTTGAAAATATTGAAGAATAAACGCATAATTTGAGAGAGTCATATGAATGACAATGATGTACCCAAATGATTTTCTGTAAAGGTATTTTTAAGCAATAAGTGCTAAACAAATGAAAATATTTGTTGCTTGTAAGTTGAGTGTTCTATTTAGTGTAGTTTCCAAAGGAAATTAGACTTGCGTCCTGCCCCTTTTCTACCGCCCCAAGGAGTGATGACCAATTTTAAGTTAAGTTTGATGGAAGAGTAGATGTCCTAAAGATATTCCTTTATGCTTTTGAAAATTGTGCGCGTTTAGAACTGTAGTCGGTTGTATTGGTTTTGGCTGGGATAGAGTTAAATTTCTCTTAAAACCAATGCATCAGTATATGTGGTAGGAAGGACTCTTACAAAAACATTTTCGTCCCTTTTTCTCACAGAAAGATGTACTAAACTTTTACAGGTTTTCATTCTGTTAAGTTCAAACCCTTTCTCAAATGTACTAGAATTATCTGATACATCAGTTCTGAAGTCTGAAATGAATCTTTAGTATCTTCTACTTAGTACTATTTACAAAAAGATCTCATTTTCTGTGGAGTTACTAATCACTGATAACATTGAACAGAAGTGATGTGAAAGCAGTTCCATGCTTAGTTAGTTACGTAGTTTTTCTATAAAAACCCATGTTAGGACAACAAATACAGCCCTTCTGCACCAAGTTCTTGAAATGCTTGTTTTGGTTTTTTTTTTTTCTACAGGATGTAACACACAAGATAGTGGATGCCATCGGGGCAATTGCTGGGTCTTCCTTGGAACAGACTACTTGGCTAAGACGAAACTTAGAGGTTAAGCCTTCCCCCAAGATTATGGTTGATGGCAACAACTTAGAATCAGATGTTGAAGGTAGCTTCATTTTATCTTTACTTTAAATAAAGCATTAATTATCAGGCTAAAATGAACAAAGAGGATAGCTTTACTATATTTGAATACATTAAAAATGCTTCAGTGTTGTTCAGGCATTACACAGTGTATCTGGTAAAGTCTGTACATCTTCATAATACATGCTATTAAAATATGCTTGTGAGGTAAATAATGGCTTAAGAAAACTAACTTTGGACATTTTTTTATTATTATTTTCATTTAGATATGTTGTCTCCAGCAATGGAAACTTCAAACATAACTCCATCTGTTTATAGTGTCCATGCATTGACCTTACTTTCTGAGGTAAATGTCTCCTCAGATGTAATAAATACTGTCTTATAGTAACCTTTTATATTGTGTAAAGCTTTGGACTAGAAGTTTGGGGAAAGAAGCTGATGCAAATGGGTTCTGGTTTGTATCATGTAACAATATATAAAACTTTGTTACTAAAACAGTTACAAAGATTCAGTAAGATGGATGAAACCTAACGCATGGTCTTTCAGATGTGTAGTATAGGGAACTTTTTTAGTGGCAAATTTTGTGTATTAATAGTGGTATGTGTTATTTACTGCTGATAATCACAGTTGGTCGAATTTTTTTTTTGTTTGTAGCTTATTCTATAGAATGCTTTGCCCAGAAGCTTATGCTTCTGTGTTTGTTTTAAAAACGATGGGATGGTTATACTCTGGTTTTTTTATAGTATACCTGAAATTTAATCACTTCTATCATAAACTTGAACATTCAGTAAAGGACATTATTTTTTTTTTTTTTTAAAAAAAAGCTGAGTAGTAGATAAAAAGCAATTTAGGAGTGCATGATAACATATCTTCCTCTCCTTTTCTAGGTTTTGGCTCATCTCTTGGATATGGTTTTCTACAGTGATGAGAAAGAGAGGGTTATTCCTTTGCTTGTAAATATTATGCACTATGTTGTTCCCTACCTCCGTAATCACAGGTATCTTTACAATTTATTGAATTTATGTAGATCTCTACAGCCAGTTCAAATTTGGTGTGTGATACTGAAGTTGAAACAGGCATGATAAGGATTACATATCTATCAATCTTCCTATAAAGCAACAATTCAAAATTGTTTCATGTTGACATCTTTTTGTTTAGTGCTCACAATGCATCCAGCTATCGAGCCTGTGTTCAGTTATTAAGCAGTCTTAGTGGGTATCAGTATACAAGGAGAGCATGGAAAAAGGAAGCCTTTGACCTCTTTATGGATTCCAGTTTCTTCCAGATGGATGCTTCGTGTGTTAACCAGTAAGACTTTAATTTTTCTGCTTATATCAATGGCTGTTACAAATTTTAAATATACCATTACACAAGAGGATGTGTAATGTGGACCAAAATTTCCCAACAGATCTCTGTTGAGAGAAACAGAGGGATGTTCTGTGTTTTGGATTACCCCATGAAATGTGAAATTCTTTTACCGAAGGTATATTTGTATGCATGAGTCTATTTTTTCCAATTTCAAGATTATTTTTTTTTAATTTCTATGAAGAAAAAGAGGCTAATATTTTACAGTTTCAGATCAAATTGTGCCAATAAACGGTACCTTCGCAGCAGAGAGCTTGGATTGGAAGCCTTAGCAAGCATGAGCCTGAATTAGTTAAGAGCAGCAAAAGCTCTGTAAATATTCCTGTAGATTCCTGCTTTTTTCTTGCATTTCTGATTTGTGTACAATGTTCCTCTTCTAGTTGGAGAGCTATTATGGATAATCTGATGACACATGACAAAACCACATTCAGAGATTTGATGAGTAAGTATTTGTATTTATTGATGTAGTCGTGACTTTTCTCCATGGCAAACATTAAAAAAGGGAAAATAAGTATCTTGAAGAAAACATTTATTGAGCCTTTATTCCAATCTGTTTGAATTATTCAGTGTTTTTTTGTGTTTTCTTCAAATACTTGTTTCTGGAGATCCATAAATAAGATCACTTGAAGTGACAGAATTTGAGACCATCCTGGCCTACAGTGAATTTTGCCTACATGGCAAAGTTGATTAAGCAGAGCGAGTGTCTGTGGAGGGCTGTTGGGTGCTGGGTGGTTCGTTTTTTTTTGTTTTTTTTT
>VYZM01003901.1:9258-46112 GCA_013398915.1 Dromas ardeola | reverse complement strand
CGGGACACCCGGCCTGGCCGGGGGACCCCCACCCCAATGGCTAAGAGACGAGGGGTGTCCTCCTGTCCCCCCCCCGGGGGTCCCCAGCTCTCCCCGCACCCCCTGGCCCCGGGGAGCATCCCCGTGGGATGGGGTGAATCAGGGTTTCCCGGGCGCTGAAAGCAGAAACAAATGACGTCTTGGCAGAGGGGACAAACCAGGCAGCCGGGCCCAAATCCGGCTCTTTTCACCCCAGTGCACCCAGGCCGGGGGGGGACCCGCTGGCCGGGGGGGGTTGCAGCGGTGGCTGCAGCAGGGATGGCTGCGTTGCCACGTAAAAGCTGACCTCAGCCGGCACACAACCCCCCTCCAGCCTGCTCTGAGATGAAATGTTTTTTTTCTCTGCTCGCAGACCTGGAAAATGCCTCAGGTTGACACTCATTGTTTCGCTCCACGCAAGCTGAAAAAATTCTGTTTTCCTTCTCCTTTTGGATGGGGAGGGGACGAAGCGCGTTTTAGCAAGCTGCTTTCTGCAGTGGAAACGGCCCCTTCGGGTCACAAGGGTGCCAGTGTTTTGCTCTGGAAACATTGCAACACCACGGCTATGGCATTTTTGGAGAGGAGGCACTGTCAAATCCCAGCCTGCCAGCATTTCAGCTGGCGGGGGGGGGGATGTTCATTGTTTCAGTTTTCTCCTGCTGCTTTCACGCAGTTGCTTCCTTTCCCAGCTGAAACCACCGGACCGATCCCGGTATTTCGTGGCCGGGGGCTGTTTGGTGCCCAGGTCCCGCGGGATGGCTCTGCCGGCGCAGGGCTGGCAGCCAGATGGCGTGTGGCCGCCTCTCCGGGGCTCTCAGCAGGCTTCCAGGGAAACTCTGGGAGCCGAATACAGCCAGCCACCCCGGGAGCCAGCTGCAGCTCAGGCAGACAGTAATTAGAGATAAGACCCCAGCCTGGCTGCAGAGCTCTTCCCGGCATCTATTAGCCCCGAGGTTTTTTCCACCCCCCTCCCAGCATTTTGGGCGACATTGGCAGCAAATAAACGAGTGAATTACCCCAACCGGGGCCCAGATATGGCCCCTTCGCCAAAGCCCCCGGGGTCACAGCCACGGGGACACAGCGGTGGCGGCTGGGCAGCGTCCCTGACGGAGTGGCCACCCGCTCCCCACAGCCGGGGCTAGGACGCTCGCCTTTGGGCTGAGACAAATGTCTTTGGGCTAGGATGCTCCTCTTTGGGCTAGGACGCTTGTCTTCGGGCTGGGACAGAGCCCGGGCTGCCCCCCATGAACTTGCCCACGGAGCCCCCTGCCAGAGCCCGGCCCCATCAAAACAGCACAAAACAGCCTTTGTGGGACAAAACCACAGGCGGGAGAGCGCTGGATTTTCAGATGATTGCTCCAAGTTTGCTTCCAGCCCCCCCTTTCCAATTTTTCTTCCCCCTTCCCCTCTCTGGGGGAGGCGTTGGCAGCAAGGCAGCCCCCTCTCCCGTGGCCGGCTTGCCAAGGCTCAGCCCCGCTTGCCCACAGCCGCCAGCCGGGCTCATCCCCATCCCCAGGGGCCCAGGATGGCTCCAAGGAGCCCGGCTTGATAAATCTGCCTTATATTCAGGGCTTTATCTCTTTCAGAGCAGGCAGCATCTGACAGCCCCCTTTGTTTAACCCGCATGCATCCAAGCTTTGGCGAGGAGGAGGAAAGGGGAGGGACGGCTACATCTCTTCTTTTGGGGGTGGCCAAAGCTGCCGGTCACAAACAGGAGCTTCCCTGGCCTCCGTGGCACGTCGGCCGGCAGCGCAGCTCTTGGTTTGCTGCCTGAAACACCGGCAGGACAAGTTCCCTGCAGCATCCTCCCGGCGCCGGCTCTCGCTGTCTGGGCGGATCGGCTGCAGTGACATCCAGACCCTCAAAAAACCCAAGGTTTGCTGTATCTGCCTCCACTGCCGGCACCCGGGCATGAAACGGGGCTGCAGGTGACACCGGTGGCCATAGTCTTCCTGTGCCAGGGAGCAACAGGGAGACCGGAGCAGGGCTTGGGCACATCACGAGCCCTCTCCTGGCCCCCGGGGCCAAGCAAGCCCAGGGGTTTCGCCAGCCTGGGTACGGATGGGGCTGCCGGAGGGCTGAGTGTGAAGCAGTTTTGCTGCCGGCTGCCGGCGAGGCCCTGCACCGGTGTGAATGTCACCGTGAAACCACAGCCCCTGAGTTTGCCGTGAGGGCAGGAAGTTCAGGGGAAGGGCAACCAGTGAGAGCTGGGGCCGCCGCTGTGCCGAAGAGCCGGACGAGCGCTGACAGACCTCCCCGCACACAGCACCGAACCTCCATGTCCAGCTCCTGCACCACCGATAGCAAAGCAATAAAACCGGTGTTGAGCAGGACTGGCTTTCGGTTTCCCCAGCGTCATTCTCCAAATGTTAGACCAGCCCTTAGCTTTTTTTCTTTAAAAAAATGCTCCACCACCATTAATGAGTTTGCACCAATTTAACCCAGCCCGAAGCCATCACTGCAGGATGGCTAAAACTCAGGAAGACGTGAGCGCGCCGGGATCCCGGCAGCAATAGGGCCGGCTTTGACTTTTGTTTGGGTCTCTCCTCATCCAAAATGAATTTTCCTTTGGCTGACACTCCGTCATCAGCAGCTGGTGGCAGAAACCCCAAATCCGAAGCGGCTTTCGCCGAGCGTGGTGCGTCTGTGCCAAGGTGGGGTGTCTCACTCCAATCCCAGTCTCTGGTGGGACTGGGCTCGGCGCAGCACGGGCCGCGGCCGCGGTAGGGGTGGCTGGGGCTCTCCCCGGGGGGTGCTTGGGTTTCCTCTGCGAACACTACGAGCATCGTCGCGGCGGAGCAGGAGGAGCTGTTGCTGGGGCAGCGCCTGCTCTCGGTTTCTTTTTGCACCCCACACCCTGTCACCCCTGCAAAGTTACTTCACAGGCGTTTTTGCAGTTTCAGTCTCAGAAAAGTTGGGGTTTTTTTTGCTTCGCGCCTGCGTTCTCCTGCCTGTGCCCGGCTTGGGGCCGCAGAAGCGATTCCTGGGGGGCTCGGCCACTGGCCCCCCAGGCCCGTGCCCTCCCCGTGGCACTGGCTGCATTGCCCAAGGGACTTTCGCACCCCGACCTGCCGACAGGTGCCCTGCAAAGGGCCCTGCGCCCACCCAGCCGCTCATGGCCAGTTTTCAGTGCCGGGAGCGTGCGGTGGCTGAAGGTGGGCTGCAGCCTGGGCACTGCTCCTCAGCTGGCCCTTCCCCGGGCAGCAGCTCCAGCAGATCCCGCTAGCCTGAGGTTCTGAAGCTTTTTGCTTGCCCAAAAACCCCGTGATGCGTCCTGTTCCCACCGCAGGACCCCACTGCCTGTTCAAGTCCCCGGGGGAGAGCAGAGCCAGCAGAGTCTGATGAAGCTAGCCATGGGCCAGCAAACCAGACCCCTCCATGGGCAAGGGACACCAGAACTGATGTTCAGCTCTGTGACAGGATGGATTTCAAGGCAAAGCAGTAGAAGCCACCCCTTACCCTGCGCCTGGCCCAGTCTCAGTTGTTTGGGCTGGCAGGCATACCACAATCTATCTGAGCCGTTGTGGCCGGACAAAAAGGTCTCCACGCCTTCATCACAGCCTTCTGCGTCACCATGAGGAGGGAGGAGCTCGTGCTAAGAAGAGAAGAAAAGAGAAGAGGAGAGGAAAAAAACTGAGGCGCAGAAAGGACAAGAAGTTTGAAAAAACCTTGACCTGAGAGGGAAGGAAACAGCAGCTAACTTTGAGAGCGGAACCCTGCCCATACGGGAAATCGGAGCGCCCGTGCAGCTCTCCGGCTTGATTTTGCCCCTAAGATGAGCCTCCAGATGCATCATCAAATCCAGTGGCTTGGTGGCACCGTGTGGCGGGTCTCACCTTGCTCCGGAGCAGGGCCAGCTACCCAGCTGTGACCCTGGTGGGACTTTTGTTCTTCTGGCAGGAACATGGATGTCCTCGTGGGGATACAGCTCTCCTGGTGAGGACACTGACCTCCTGGCAGGGACGCTGCTCCCCTGGTGGGGACATTGCTCTGTTGGTGAGGACGGTGTTCGCCTGGTGAGGACATTGATCTTCTGGTGAGGACATTGATTTTCTGGTGGGGAGACTGCTCTGCTGGTAGGTCTGCTGCTTTCCTGATGGGGACATCGCTCTGCTGGTGGGGATATAGCTCTCCTGGTGGGGACACTGCTTTCCTGGTAGGGCATGGCTCTCCTGGTGGGGACATTTTTCTCCTGGTGGGCTAGAGTTCTGCTGGTGGGGACACTGCTTTCCCGGTGGGGCATGGATCTCCTGCTGGGGACATCTTTCTCCTGGTGGACTAGAGCTCTCCTGGTGGGGACACTGCTTTCCTGGGGGGGCATGTCTCTCCTGGTGGGGATATAGCTCTCCCAGTGGGGACACTGCTTTCCTGGTGGGGACATTTTTCTCCTGGTGGGCTAGAGTTCTGCTGGTGGGGACACTGCTTTCCCGGTGGGGCATGGATCTCCTGCTGGGGACATCTTTCTCCTGGTGGACTAGAGCTCTCCTGGTGGGGACACTGCTTTCCTGGTAGGGCATGGCTCTCCTGGTGGGGACATTTTTCTCCTGGTGGGGATATAGCTCTCCCAGTGGGGACACTGCTTTCCTGGTGGGGACATTGCTTATGTGGTGGGACATGGCTCTGGAGAGGCTTGGTGGCAAGCCCTGGACCGCTGCCCCACTGCTCCTTGTGCTCGTGCAGGTGGGGATGGTTGGGCTGGGGGTGCAGGGGGGCTCCTGGCTGGGGGCAGCCCAGCCCCATCCCGGCCCCCGGGGAGCGGCGCAGGCAGCGGCGGGGGCTCAGCTCCCCGGGGCAGGGACAGCCCATCCGGGATGGGGCTGGGCTGCGGGGCCAGGACCTTCCTGGCAGCTGGCAGGAGGGTTCCCCCAAACCTCATCCCCCCCCTCACAGGGCCGGGGTCTGGGATTCTCCCCATGGGGCATCGCAGCAGCAAGAACCATACCCCGAGCAGGGGCATCCCCGCAGGCAACGCCGGGGACCTGCTGCTCCATGCCTTGGAAGACCTCACCCATCTGGATTTTAAAAAATTTCGGGATGCGCTGGCACATGGAGACCTGCAGGGCAGGAGCTGCATTCCCCGGGGGCGGCTGGAGGAGGCGGACTGGATGGACACAAAGAACCTCATGCTGGATTTCTACGGCGAGGAGGCCGCCCTGGACGTGGCGATCACCGTCTTCGAGCGCATCCACCTCCGCAACGCCGCCGACCTGCTCCGGGAAAGCAGGGAGAGAGGTGGGAGGGCTGAGCGGCTCCCCGGCCAGTGCAGCGTCCCCTGGGGCCCCGGCACTGTGTCCTAGGGGTCAGGTCTGCAAGAGCCCGCGTTTGGGGCCAGGGGGACGCTACGGAAAAGGCAGTGGGTTGTGGTCCCCGTGGCCGGGTGCAGGGCGCTTCTCCAGGGAGGAGGTGGAAGAGGATTTGGGGGTGTCGGGGGCTCAGCGGTGCTGTCCACTGACACCCCTTTCTCCTGCAGCCCTGGGACCCGCTCCTCTGCTGGGTTCATCGTCACCAGGTAGGTGCCCGTGGGGAGAAGCGCGGGGGGCTGTACTGCTGCTCACCCTGCAGTCCGCAGGAGCATGAGGTGGCTTTCCCCCCTTCCAGATTTCCAGAGGAACTACAAAAAAGCCATACTCCAGGTGTACAGCCGCATAAAGGACCAAAACGCCCGGGTGGGCGATAACGTGAGCCTGAACGCCAGGTACTCAAAGCTGGTGATCGTCAACAAGCACCGCGATGAGGAGGAACGGGAGCATGAGATCGTGGCCATGGGGCGGAGGCACGCGGAGATCATGAAGGAGCAGGCCAGCGCTTCCATCGAGGTGGATGACCTCTTCAAGCCCAGTTCCGATGGCTGGACCCCCAAGGAGGTGGTGCTGCTGGGGGCCGCGGGTGTGGGCAAGACAATGACGGCCAGGAAGATCATGCTGGACTGGGCGTCCGACAAGGTGTTTGCGGAGTTTGACTACGTCTTCTACATCCACTGCAGGGAGGGCAACCTCCTCACCAGCCAGGCCAGCATGGCCGACCTCATCACCCGGTGCTACCCCGGTGGCTCTCCGCCGCTCGCCGAGATGCTGGGGCAGACGGAGAGGCTCCTGTTCATCATCGATGGCTTTGACGAGCTCCGCTTTTCCGTCGACCTGCCCCCGTCCGAGCTGTGCTCCCAGCCCTTTGAGCAGAGGCCGGTGGAGATCATCCTAAGCAGCCTCTTCCGCAGGAGGCTCCTGCCCAAGAGCTCCCTGCTGGTCACCACCAGGCCGGCTGCCCTGCAGAAGCTGGGCAAGTGCCTGGAGTGTGAGCGCTATGCCGAAATCCTGGGCTTTGACGAGGCGGAGAGGGAGGAGTATTTCCACAAGTTCTTCGAAAACGCGGAGCAGGCGGCTGCCGCCTTCCAGTTCGTCAGAGGCAACGAGACGCTCTTCACCATGTGCCTGGTGCCCATCGTGTGCTGGATCGTCTGCACCGTCATGAAGCAGCAGCTCGGCCGTGCTAGGGGTATCAACCAAAGCCCGAAGACGACGACGGGGATCTACATCCTCTACCTCTCGGCCCTGCTGCGGTCGCTGAGCGGGCAGGTGAAGCGAGGCATGCCTGCGGTGCTCAGGAGGCTCTGCTGCCTGGCGGCCGACGGCGTCTGGAGGCAGAAGGTCCTCTTCGAGGAGAAGGAGGTGCAGGGGTACGCACTGGACCAGCGGGAAGCCCTCCCGCTCCTGCTCAATGAGCATCTCTTCCAGAAGGACATCTCCTGCATCAGCACCTACAGCTTCATCCACCTCAGCTTCCAGGAGTTTTTCGCGGCGCTCTTCTACCTGCTGGAAGATGAGGGGGAGGCACGGGACCCCCCCGCTGGTCCCACCAGGGAGGTGAAGGCGCTGCTGGAGAGCTATGGCAACTCCAGAAACTACTTCATGCTGACTGTGCGGTTCCTCTTTGGGCTCCTAAACGAGGACCGCAGGAGGGAGCTGGAGGAGGAGATGGGATGTAAAATCTCCCCCAGGATTACGCAGGAATTACTGGCGTGGCTTCAAAACAGCCAGCAAACGGCCCTAGCTCTTCTGGAGGAGGAGACAGCGGTGATTCGTGAGATGGAGGTCTGCCACTGCCTGTACGAGCTGCAGGATGAGCGTTTTGTAGTGACCGCCTTGGATCCCTTCACGGGGGTGTACCTGCGAGGGCTCAACCTCAACCGCTTTGACCAAATCGTCCTGGCCTTCAGCATAAAACACTTCCCCAAGTTGGAGTCGCTGGACCTGGGGCACTGCTCCTTCTTGCGGGACTACCCTGAGGACCCTGCGGGCCCGCAGCCGGCCCAGCCGGCACGTCGGTGCGTACGGTCCCTTAGAGCCCCAAGGGCTGCGGTCACACCGCGGCAAGGCTGGTCCTCTGCCGGGTACACCCGTCACCGGGGGACACAGCCGGCGGGCAAGGAGCAGTGTTGGAAGTGGGATAGAAATAGGAATGGGTCAGGGATAGGGACAGGGACAGGACAGGACAGGACAGGACAGGACAGGATAGGATAGGACAGGTCAGGACAGGTCAGGTCAGGACAGGAAAAGAATAGGACAGGAATAGAATAGGACAGAACAGGAAAAGAATAGGATGGGAACAGGGATAGGATGCATCTCTTCTTTGTTTGCAGGGAAATACAGCAAGAGGAGGGGAAGCAGTCACTCGTCCACCTGCTTTGTCAAGCCTTGGAAAAATCAGGCTGCAAACTAAAGACGTTAAGGTATGTCGCTCTTCTCTGCCAGGTGAAAGGGGAAAACAAGCGAACCCCAGCCGTCCTGGCCGGGTCTCCTCGCTGCACGGGGAGGGTGACCATGTGCCACCACGGCTCCTTGCATGGTGGGATGGGCCCTTCTTCATCTCCTTGGAGGCCATCTGTGGAGACCAGGCGGGCTTGTGGGCACCATCGGCGGTGGCCACCTCAGCAAGGGGCTGGCTGGCGTGCCCCGTGGCTCCTCTCCCCATCTCTCCGGCAGGTTTGATTGGTGCCAGCTCACAGGCGCCTGCTGCGGGGCTCTGGCCTCCGTCCTCAGCGTGAAACCCACCCTGGCGGAGCTGGACCTGGCTGGGAACGAGGACCTGCGGGACGGCGGCGTGAAGCTGCTGTGCGAGGGGCTGGGATGCGGTGGCTGCCAGCTGCAGATACTGCGGTAAGGGACAACCCCGGCTGTGGGAGGCTGCAGGACCGTGTGCCACTTCTCCTTGCGAACCTTGGAAGAGGAAGGAAAAAGGAGAAGAGAAAGGCCCATTTACCAATGCTGCCATTGCCAAAGACAGCTTGAGGCATCACAAACCTACTTGTCAGGGCCTGACCCTTATTATTATCTTTTCCACCTTAATTTAGTTCCACATTTTTGAATGAATGAGTGACTGATAGGACACTGTAGAAAAGTAAGAGAGAACTCATTTTCAGTGCCTAGGCCAGATGGAGATGCTAGAGAGGTCTGTGCTGCCACTGCTGCTGTTTGCCCGTCTGTGGGTGTCTGTGGGCACCTCAGGAACCTTCCCCCGGGCTCCTGCCCTGCAGCTGTGGGGCTTTTAGGGTCCCTGTGTGCCCGGGCAGGGGCAGGGCTGGCCATGCACCGTGCAGAAAGAAGTAATCGCAGAAGGGGATTCACCCCACGGACCATTTCAGAGAAGGGGATGAACCGTCCCTTAGTGGTGTCTGCATTTTCCCCTCCATATTTTTTTTTGGGGTGTTTCCATTTGCCCTGGTATAGGCTCAGCCCGGACAATGAGATTTGAAAGAGGGAACCTCTCCGAAACTTCAACAGTGAGGCAGATTGGCCTCATGCATTTGAGCGATATTGTTTGCCCCCAGACCTTTATTCCCAGTTGGGCGGACGCCTGGGTGCCTGCCCTCGCCGTTCCCATGCTCCGGTGCGGCAGGATTGCTGCCAAGTGCGGCCTCGCGGCTGCACTTTGGCATTTTGTCCCTTAGAGTTTGCAGATTTGGGTTGTGGTTTGCACTCGGGAGCGCGTTCCAGCTGCTCTCAGTGTCCCTGCCCCCGGAGATGCCGAACAAGAAAACTTGGCAGCAGAGAGCAGTGAACAGCAGCTGCAGGCGCGCTGGCTGCGGGAGAGGGATGGGGAGCAGGCAGGGAGCTACTCCCCTCAGTTTCCCAACACAGTGTCCCCAGAGCCACCGCAGGAGCCACCTGCGTGCCCGGGCTCAGGCAGGGGACACTGGCCGGGTCTTCTGCGGCCTCACCGCCATCTCTCCCGCAGGCTGGGCTGCTGCAACCTGACAGCCGCGGGCTGCAGGGCCCTGGCTGCCGTGCTGAGCGCCCTGCCTGCCCTGGCACAGCTGGACCTGAGCGACAACCCCCTGGGGGACGGCGGCGTGCGGGAGCTGTGCGCGGCGCTGGCGGGGCCCACCTGCAGCCTGCAGAAGCTCTGGTACGGGGCATCGGGCTGGCGGGTCCCGCTTTGCCCCAGGGAGGTGTTTCTGGGGGGTGTGCAGGATGCTGCGCCGCGCCACGCGCCCCGAGCTGCGCTAATGAAAGAGCCCGACCGCATCCCTGGGCTCGAAAAGCAGCGGGTGACGTTTTGGAGGGAAGCAGCTGCCGTGGCCGATCCCGGCTGAGCCCCGGCACTGTCCCCCGCAGGCTGTGGCGGTGCCGGCTGACGGAGACAAGCTGCGGAGCTCTCGCCGCGGTGCTCCCGGCCAGCCCCCGCCTGACCGAGCTGCACCTGGGGGACAACGAGCTGGGGGACGGCGGCGTGCGGCGGCTGAGCGAGGGGCTGCGGGATCCTGCCTGCGGGCTGCAGACCCTCAGGTGAGGGGCTCGGGGGCATCGTGGGGGGACACCGAGGTCCGCTGCAAGCGGGGTGTCTGCAAGGCAAAACCAGAAAGCAAGTAAACTCTCTAGTCCTTGGAGGATGTAAAGCGCTCCTGGGCTGCCCTCCTGAGACCCACAGGGCAGAGGGGATGTGCTACCTTTCACCAGGGCCACCACCACTGTGACAGCTCTGGTTTTCCCATCTGCTTTTAAACTTGAGCTTTTTACACACTTTTCCTCCGGAGCTATGAACAAGCCCCATCTCAGCCATCCTGCAAGCATTGGTAGCGGAAAGCCAGGGAGGAGAACAGGCTGTAGAGAAGCAGGAGTGGTAAAATTGGAGTTGTGGTGTTTGCCAGCGCTCGGGCAACACCCCGGTGCTCTGGGCTCGCCTGGTGGAGGCGCTGAGGGCAGGGTGGCTCACTGGGGTGCAGAGCGGCACCTTTGCTTTGGAGGGCGTTGGAGACAGAGAGGAGGGAGCCGGGCGATGCAGCCCTTCCCTCGGGCAGTGGTTCCAAGTCCTGAGCTCCGGCAGCGATGCCGAGCCAAGGGCAGGGGGCTCCAGTGCCCCTGGGGGGGAGACGTGCCTCTGCTGGGGCCGGTGGCAGCTTCCAGGTCCTGAAGGACCCGAGAGACCCCTCGCCGGGAGCCAGTGCCCTCAGGGGGCTGCGGGTGCTGCCCACACCTGCAGCTACAGGAGTCAAAGAGGCAAAACCTACACGATTTGGGATGAAATACAAAAAGGCGGCACCGCAAGAGCAGGGGGGTTCTCTCTGGTGAGACGTTCTCCTCCCCGTCGGCCCCGGGGCACGGCTGGTCGGGGGCTGCGGGCACTGTCCCCGCGGATCGGGGGGGCTCCGGGGCGGCGGTGACCACCAATGCCCCTCTCCTCCGCCTGTCCCCCGCAGGCTGTGGCGGTGCCGGCTGACGGAGACAAGCTGCGGAGCTCTCGCCGCGGTGCTCCCGGCCAGCCCCCGCCTGACCGAGCTGCACCTGGGGGACAACGAGCTGGGGGACGGCGGCGTGCGGCGGCTGAGCGAGGGGCTGCGGGATCCTGCCTGCGGGCTGCAGACCCTCAGGTGAGCGGTGAGGGGCTCGGGGGACACTCTCTGCGGGGACCTTCTGCCTGCGCTCCCGCAATGAGTATCCCTGCGGCCAGGCACCATCATCCCTCCCCGGGGCAGCAGAGCATCTTTGGGTGGGTGCCAGGAGCTTCGGCAGGCGGGGTGCTAACAGCTTAAATGCAAGCAATTGTTTATTTGTTAGCTAGATGAGATCATTTGTTACCACCCAGATGAGATAACGAGGATTTAAAGCTCTCGCAGGCGGAGCAGCAGCGTGCTCACTGCCCCGGCTGCAGTTATTCCACCCACCAGCACATTTCAGCTGCCCCTACATAGACATTTGCTCCTCAAAGACCTCCTAGTCGTGCTTCGGGGTTGTGAGAGGCAATCGGGGGGTACCCCAGTCAAGAGGAAGCCCGGTCCTGCCCATGCCCATCTGAAGGGACGTTCCCTATCCTGGGGAGGTTACATCCAGCCTCAGACCTCATGAGAAGCCTGGAGCAAGGCTTTGGAGCAAGTCCCTCCCTGGAAGCTCTTTCCAGGCACCCAGAGGGCCGGTGGCGGGTGGGCAGGCGGCATAGGCAAGCTTTGTGAAGGACTGTGCATGAAATGTCCAAATGTCTCCTTTCTCCGAACCTCTCCGGCAGCCTGTGGCAGAGCCGGCTCACAGGTGCCTGCTGCGCTGACCTCTGCGCCATGCTGAGCCCCAGCCGGAGCTTGGAGTGCCTGGACCTGAGCGACAACGACCTGGGGGACGGCAGTGTGCAGCGGCTCTGCAAGGCGCTGGGGCATCCCACCTGCTGCTTGCAGAAACTGTGGTAAGGGCGTTTGGCTTCCCAGGGCATCGTCCCGGCAGCGTGGCATGAGTCTCCCTGTGCCGTGGCTCCCCACCTGCCCCACGAGGTGGGAGAGGGTTTTCCATGGAGCTAAGGCTGCTCCGAAGAGTGTTGGGACGGCTCCCCGCCTGCCCTACCAGGTGGGAGGGTGTTTTCCGTGGAGTTACGGCAGCTCCGCAGGGTCTGGGGGTGGCTCCCTGCATGACCCATGATGTGGGAGAGGGTCTTCTGTGGAGCTACGGCTGCTCCAAAGGGTCTTCGGACGGCTCCCTGCCTGCCCTACCAGGTGGGAGAGTGTTTTCTGTGGAGCTACAGCTTCTCCACAGTGTCTATGGATGGCTGTCTGCCTGCCCCATGAGGTGGGAGAGTGTTTTCCATGGAGATACAGCTGCTCCAAAGGGTCTGGGGATGGCTCCCTGCCTGCCCTACCAGGTGGGAGGGTGTTTTCCGTGGAGCTATGGCTGCTCCAGGCACCCTTCTCCGAAAAACCATTACACCGGCCGCTTTCTGTCCTTTTTTTGGCTGTGCAATGCTACGGCCAACAGTCAATAGCGCGGGTGGATTTAACCTCTCTCCTTCTCTCCGAAGGCTGAAGAAATCCGGATTAAGCACAGAGACGCTGCAGAAGCTGGATGCCCTGAAACACGGAAAACCCACCCTGAGTATAGGCTACATTTGAGGAGCAGGACTGGCTGCGGCGAGGGGCTCTGGCCTGGCCACTCGCCCATAGGGCTGGCACAGTGTCACCAACACAATCTCCTGAAGTGTCATCAGTAACCAGCAGTGAAAGGCCTTGTGTGTATTCCCACAAATAACGAGGATTCTACCCTTGAATTTATCAGGCGTGAGCTAATGAAAAGAACCCCTCATCAAGGGAGGCGAGTGTTGTATCATCCTCGAGGAAGCACGTCAACCATGAGGACCTTGAGGATGGCACTAATCTACACGTTTGGAGAAGTTCAGCCAACTCGGCAGGAAAGGGAACATTCTTTGTGTGCTAAGCTGAACTACCCTCACTATAATACTAAAAATCACGCCCATAAGCCAAGAAGCCCCTAGCCCAGGTGCAGACCCTTCCTTCGAGCACGCGTGGCACCTGTAACTCGATGGTGTAATCGTATGTAACTGACTAACTGTCCTGGTTCCGGCGGGGATCGGGTTAATTCTCCCCAGGCTCCGGCAGGGACACAGGTATCCCATCCCATGGGAGCCGTGCCCGCTGGGAGCTGCCGGGGGAGGGGGCTGGAAGTCGACACTGGGAGTGGGTGGGGGCGTCCCGGGTCCGGTCGGGGAGCGGCGGTTCCATGATCGCGTTCGTATGTCCCTCTGTCCGTGTTACCGTTGTTGTTTTCTTGTTCCCTTTGCTGTTCTGTTAAATTGCCTTTGTCTCAGCCCACGATTTTTGCCTTTTTCTTCCGATCCTTTCCCGCGCTGGGAAAGCCCGAGCGAGCGGCACGTGGTTCTTTGTTGCCGTCTGAGGCCAAACCACGACACTGATGAGGCGCCACTGGCAGACCAGACGGGAGCCGTTTTAGGATCAGAGGAGGAAGAAGGGCTGGATTGTGCTGTTGTGGCCCCGGGAGTCGAGCGAGAGGGGACATCTCTGCCTTCTGATACCTGCGCCCAGAGGCAGAGCTGATGGCCCTGACCAGAGCTTGGCACCAGCTGAAGGAAGGAGGGTAAATATTTATAGACACTAAATACGCTTTTGGAGTAGTCTATGCTTACGGGGCTACATGGAAGGGAAGAGGACTCTCATCATCGAGCGGTACCAGAAATATTACAATCATTGGAGGCAGTAGAGAAGCCGAAGGAGGTGGCGGTGGTTCATGGTAAGGCACATCAGAGGGGAAACACAGCTGTAATGAGGTAACTGCAGAGAACAGCTACAGGAGCAGCGACTGTCGCTTTAATCCCAGACCGGGGATTTACAGAGATTCCACAATATACTGAGGAAGAAGACACATTGGCCGAAATATTCCAGTGCGAGGAGGAGTCTAATGGCTGGTGGGTCACTGCACATGGACAGAGTGTGGTTACTCCTGCAATCATCAGAAAATTAATGACCAAAATGCATGCGGAAAGGCACATGGGACATTAGTAGAACCTGGAATTAAGAGGTTACTGATTCCTAAAAGTATACCTAATAAATGTGAAATCTGTTTTAGGAATAACCCAAAAATACAGGCGAGGCCTCCTCCTGGAGAGGAAAGAAAAGGAGTCACACTGGCTGAGTACTAGCAAATAGCTTTTTCTGAACCACCACGAGATAAACAATATCGATATCTACTAGCAATGGTGGGTACATTTTCCGGATGGCCTGAAGCTTTCCCGTGTTGAACCAATCAAGCTGGGGAAGTTGCCAAACATTTGTTAAAAGAAGTAATGCCAGGCTTGGAGCGCCGTTGGGAATGTCTTCTGACAGGGGACTACATTTTGTCTCTAAAGTAGTGCAGGAAATTTGCAGAATACTAAAAATAAGATGGGATCTACATACTCCCCGGAGACCTCAAGAGACTCAGTGGAAATGGGTAGAATTGTTACCTTTGCAATGCTAAGGGTTAGGATCGCTCTGCGATCCCATGAAGAAACGAGCCCTTTGAAATCTTGTATGGAAGGCCACACAATGTAAATGCGACTGGAAGATCTGACCCAATGCAGGTACCAGGTGATACGGTGTTAGCTGATTATCTTTTGTCCTTACCTAAGGTGCTCGCTTCTCTTCACAAGTACCTTTCGCCGAGGACTCCCGGTCCGACTGGACTCCCAGGACGTTCCTTTAAGCCTGAGACCACGTGTGTCTGCGGCTGTGGAAGGACACGCCATCAGCAGGGCGTGGGAAGGACTTTACCAGGTTTCACCGACACTGACACAGCTGTAAAGTGTGAAGGAGTCAGGCCGTGGATTCATTACACCAGAGTAACACGGTTCCGGTGCCTACGCGGCACGTAGAATCCGCTGGACCGTTGGAGCTGAGATAAAAAAGAGTTAAATGAATTGTACATGGACTGGTGTCGGTGATAGACATTCACTGTATCCAAGGAAAAGTTCTGATGTCAATATTCATTATTATAGGGTTATTAGTATTGTTGTGACATTTACATTCCAATAGTGATTCCTTTCAGACTAGAGATGGATTGAACGCTGCTGTATATTATCGTCCTCTCCGGTCCAATGGTGAAAGGTGTAACGGGAACCAGGACAGTCGGAGCAATCTCTGGAGTTATGACACCCATTTTAGGTTAGTAGAAAAGCCTAGGGAGATTGTGAACAATTCAAACTGCTGGCTCTGTACTCACTTCCCAGAACATTCAAGTAAAGGTGTTCCCTTGTTAGGGATACCTCTTAATCTCTCATTTACGGAATTTGGGAAATACCTAAAGAATGACAGCGATCAGACTGTCTGCGAGGAGAGCTCAGGACAAGAATGGGAGGTATAAAACGTAGTGGGGAATTCCTACCAATGCCTGTGAAGGTGTGACAATAGTAATAAATGGTGGGAAAAGACTTCATTACATGGAAAACAACCGATCAATGCACAGGAGCTGTTTACGTAGGGAATTATGAGAACTGTTCCCGAACTCCAGAAATTGGCTATAGGTGGCCTGTTAAGGAATATGGTGGATGGCGCGTTCCAAAAGTAGCGGTTGGTATTGACTATGTGGAAAAAGGCGCTGAAATTCGTACCCTGAGTTGGTCAGGAATTTGTATTTTAGGAGCAATGATTCCTAACGTCACCGTAGTCAAGATGTAGGATAACGAAAACCAAGGGTTATGGCTGAGAACTTCCCCGAAGAGGTACAAGCGAAGCAGCATTCCCTTGATTGAAAGGCTGAAAGCTTTTCACTTTTGCTCCATGGTTTATCCCATGGTTAGGGGCGAGTGAATTAGGGAAAGCTATGGGGAATATCTCAGCCCTCACTGAAAGAATTGGAAATGAGACTCAGATGCAATTCTAGCCCTACAGGAAGAAGTAAAGGAAATAGCAAATATCGCTACACCAACCAGAATAGCCTCAGGTATGACGCTGGTCTCGGGAGGAAGGTTTGCGCGGGAGCCAGTGCCAGCTGCTGTGTCTGTGCTGATTGAGGTGGTCAAATTTCTCCTGATCTAAAGGAGAAGATCGGGGGTCTGGGAGATGTTTCCTTCCGACAGGCTCTGGCTGATCCTCCTGAGGAGCGTAGGAATTGCCCCTGGATCTGGGACGTGTCCGCGCCTTACAGGTCGGGCAGGATCTCCTCCAAGGTCCGGGGTGGGGGAAGGAGCCGAGTGAGGCTGCAGGAAACCGGGATGAGGCAACGGATAGATCTGAAGCTTCACTGCCTGGTCCCCGCTGCTGAGAGTGCCCACAACACACCTTGGCTGCAGAGGTTCTTATTTGCTACCCACGGTTCACTCACTGGGATTTGTGTATTGCTGAGGGTTTCTGCGTTCCTGTCTGATCCCGTGGTTTCCAGGAATGTCTTCTCCCTCTGCTTTTTGGCCACGTATTAATTGTGAAGACTACTTGTGTTATACCCGCGTTAAATAAAGTTCTCCTCACAGAAATCTCTTCACATCATGAGTTTTCCACTCGCTTCTGTGTCAGCAGCGATGCCCCAGGACCCCCCAGGCTCTGGTTTCTCTCCCCTCACCAGGAGCATCGTTACGCAGCCCAGCAGAGGGTTGGGTTAACAATGCACAGACCCGTTTGCAGCCTCAGGTCCCACCCCGGGTCAGAGCGATGCTGTTCTCCTCCCCCGTGACCCTGTTCTGACTCTCAGCCCTGGTCCCGAGCTCCAGACCCCCGTGTCTGCTGAGGTGACACCTGGGACCACATGCTGTCCCCGTAGCCTGGTCCCGCTGGGCGCACAACCCTCGTCAGAGCCCTGCAGGCAGTGGGACAGGCAGCTCTGCTCCCCGGGCACCGGGAATGGAGGAGGAGAGGGGATGGTGCCAGCTCCCAGCCTCCGGCACCAGCCTGATGCCGAACTAGGGCTGCAGAGGGGACCAGCCCCCCCAGGGCCCTCCGCAGCCCGCACCAACTTCTTGGCCCGGCCACTTCCACATCCGCCACGGTGGCTGTTGTCCGTGACCTGTCCCGCGCGGGGAACGCTCTGGCAGCACCGCGGTCTGGGCAGGGCCCTTCTGGCAGCTTCCTGCTGGCAGAGCCGGTGGTTTGGCAGGTGCCGCTTGTGCCAGCGCAGGGCTGAAACAAACCCCCTCTGTCCCATGGCGCTGAGTGACGGAGCCCATTCCTCCTGCCAGCAAACCCCGACCCTCCACAGCCAGGATCCCGCTGGGAGCCTGACCCCCAGCTCCCATCCTCTGCCGGGCTCCGGAACTCACTGCCTCCGTGGCCATGCCTAACGAGGTAATTTGAGGATTACTATGAGGGACAGAAGCCAGCTGGCAGGGAACAGCTGGAGCCTGTGCTCAGGGGAGCCTGAGAACACCAGGAGAGCCTGGGGAAATGGGCAACGAGAGCACCCCAGACAGTCCATGGAGACTGAGGAAGCTCAGAGGTGCCACGGCCACCCTGAAAGCACCTGAGAAAGCCCCTAGCAAGAGAGATCAGGAGAGTCCAAGAAAGCCCAGAAAAAACAGGCGAAAAAACCTGCAGGGAGATCCCAAGAGAGCTCAAGCGATGCTGAGAGCGCCCCAGGGAGACCAGGAAAGGCCAGGTGAATCCAAGAGACCCCAGAGGGCTGAACCAAGGAGGTCCAGAGCACCCAGGGGAGCACAGAGGAACCCAGGAGGGCCAGAGGCCAAAAAGACCAGCAAATCCAAGAAAGACGAAGTGAGGGTGTCGCCACATCGGCTGAGATCAGCTCTGCAGCACCCTGCGCCAGGAAGGGGTGGGTGCAGCTGGGCTGGGACGGAGACAGTGGGGAGCAGGGGAGAGGTGGGAACGCACCGAGGTCCCACCAGAGCCCTGGGACCAGCTGGACCCTGCGATTGCTGCTGCCCTGGGGACAGCGCTGCCAGCGCCCCCAGATCTTACCATACTGGTGAGGGGGTGGCAAGAGCCACCGCAAGCCCCACAGACGTCCAGTGGGACCCCCCCCACAATGAGGGGGCCCAAGATGCACAGAAAAGCTGGGGGCACCCAGGAGGTGGGGGGCAATGGGGCAGCCAGGAGGGAGCTCCTGGCGAGAGCTTTAAACAGCCCTTGGCTGCCCTGGAGCTGCGCTCACGCACCCTGAGCTGCGCCATGCCTCCGCAAAGCTCATCCCAACCACTGCCACCAGCTCTGCAGAGCTCCAAGCTCTGAAGACCCATCAAAAGCTCTAACTGCCTGCGAGGCTCTTCCACCGAGACACTTGCAAACTCTTCTAAACCTCTCAAAACCCTCCACGCCCATCACAAAGCTCCGCAAACCCACTCTGGACAGCTTGAAACCTCCTCTGAAGGGAGACAAGCAGGCCCACACAGCCCTGAGCAGGTCCGTAACCACGTTTCTGTGGCCGCTCTGGGCAGCCTGCACCCGAGGGCGAGGGGGAAGGAGATCTCATGGCACCAGCCCAGGGCGGGGGACAGGGACCCTCCTCCTCCAGGCAGGCTCGCAGCTCTGTCCCTGCACAAAGTAAGTAGCCCCGTACCTGCAGAAGGGAGCCCAGAGCCACATGTCACATCCCCTAAGGTGGGACAAAGCCCCTCCGCCCTGCTCACGTTTGTGCCAGACCGCGCCGCCCGAGGGGGGAACTGAAGAAAGAGGAAGGAAAGGTTATTATGGCAAGTGTGGGACTTGGCTCTGACTAGGGGACTTTCCCTTTTCATCTAACTATCTTCCTCATTGCTAGTCCGCAGGGCTTGGTTAGCCAAATGGCTCTTGGAATGCCGCTGGCTGCAGCGGCTAGTGCTCCGGGGCTGTAAGGGACACAGCCCGGGGCCAGATGGCTCCACACAGCTCTGGGACCCCCACGGCCACCCCAGCCTGCAGTAACTGTCCCCAGGCAGCCACCAGGAGAGGCCCAGGGCGCGCAGGGCAGGGGAGCACTCGGAAGGTGATGTGAACAGTCCTAAGGAAATCACTTACGCATTCCCCTTTCCAAGCCACAGCTTCCAAATATCTGCCTCCTGCCCGAGCAAGACTGAACCCTAAAGTCTCCTGGAAAAACAGAACCAAGAACTTAACCCGGGCTCCATTTCTCCATGAAAAATAACAGTGACAAGACATTCAGACATCACTTAAACTGTCCAAGTGGATTATTCTAACCGCAGGGAAAAGATTCTATCTCAGAGTAACAACTGATCACAAGAATTCTTGAAGGAAAACTACTTGTAGTTAGAAGCACTGTTAAGTACATAAATATAGTAGAGGATGGGTTTTGAAAACATTACCCCTCAGGCTGATTAAAAAATTTGCTCTTTCCTAGAGCACTTTCATAGCTTCCTTGAGTAAGATTCTGCAAGCAGTCTGAGGGAATACGTAACGGTGCAATATCATGCCTTCAAGCATCCACATTTTTACTTGCGGAAACCACACCCATTGGTCTTGAATCAGCCATCGAGAAGCATCACCCTACCACGGCAGGGGAAAGGAGAGAGAGACAAACACTGATGGAGTGTTTATTGCAACAGGATTTTATTAAATATTTTAATTTTTGTAAAAAAAAAATTAAAATTGTAAATACACCGCATACTAAGAAAACACAAACTGATACACCATATTGTCATAAACCACATTTCTTCGCAATTTCTCAGTTTTTGAAATTGCAAGATGGGCCACAGGTAGATGTGGTGCCTGGCGGGGAATGCCAAACTGCTGAGCTCGTGCGCTTGAAGTATCGAGGCTTGCTCTTGCCAAAAATATCCTCCAGTTTAGGGATTGGAATGAGCCCAAAGATTTGGTCAGCATTCACTGGGTGATAGTACTGGTGTAAAATGGCTTGATTAAGCTGAGACCCTATGGGAACAAACCACAGCAGAGAAGTGGACTCACCATAAGTAAGTTTTCAGTGCTCTGCTTAAGGTGCCCTTTCCCTTAAAGCCGGCAGGACGGTCACTCTCCTTCCCTGCCTGAAAAGCTGTTACCTCTACAGGGAGAGGGATTAAGTTTTCCAGCTCATTGCAAAGCTTTGAGCCCCACGCCCATCACCAGGCTGCTGACAGCGCTTGCTTAAAGTTCCTCTGCTCTCTAGACATACCCCAAAGCCACCACACCTTGCTCCCCTCAGGAGGATGGGCTGCCTCCGTGCTACGAGCTCCCCCCCCATTCTTTTCACACCCCCGGATCCAAACACGTGCAGGGAAGACTTCTGTTTAACTTCCACACAACAGCACTTGCAGGAGAGCAGCCCCAGCCCCAATCCCCACTCGGAGCCAGCACTGCCGAAGTCTCACACGCTCCTGGACCGCACTCCGGGGAAGCTGAGATTGCACCGAGTGAATCTGGAAAACTCCAGCTTCCCAGGGAAGGAATTAAAGGAAGCTGAACCAAACTTGGCACCTACCATCAGCCCAGGCAGGGACAGGCTTCCGAGGGTCATTCTCATCATCTGTGGAGTCATCGCTGTTCAGATCCATCCCATAGTTGTTTTCGTTTACCTTTGGGGAGCTGGATTCCTTTGCACCCTTCGGAGGCAGTAGGTGGGATGTGGAGACAGATTTCTGAAAGCAGAGGCAGCGCTGATTAGCACAGGGAGAGGCCTCGCGGTCCGGCAGCAGCGCTTGCCTCGCCAGGGCAGGCTGACCCTTTGCCGGCACCACAAAGCTCCAACACCAGCAGACGAACAGATCCTGCCAGGGTCCCAGCTCCCATCCCACAGCAAGATGCTGCTGCGGCATCTCGGCAGTACCCTCCTGCTGGGAGGCGAGTTCCCAGTGGCACACACTGGGCAAGGGACTGCCCTGACAAGGGAAGGCAGCCAGAAACAAGAGCTGACATCTGCCTTCCTACAGCAGATGCATCATTCGCGCTCACTCTCATCCTTAGCTCAAAAAACCAGGAGAGCCAAAAAGGTCACCTACCTGTGTACGGGAAGCCTTTGCTCTACACGTTAACTGCAACATCTCTAACATTCCTACTTCACAGGTAACTTGAGTTGAGATTTTCAGTAAAACCCAGAAGTGCTCAAATCCTTTTGGCTTTTTGTTTTTTTTTTTAACTGAACTTTGCTTTGAAACCATGGCCCCCCCCAGTAGCCCAGCTGTGGTTCGGGACTGTGTACTGCGGCAGGACGGCAAACCGCAGAGCTGAAACAGCCGCTCGCCTGCCCGTCAGCTTCCAGGCTGCCAGGATGAGCCTGCCAGAACCCAGCCAGGAAAAAGCCAGGGCGCCGTGTCACACTGATGCTGCAGGTCAGAACAGCGCAAGCCAGAGCTCAGAGCCACCTCCTGGCTTTGTGGTGAGGAACAGGGAGGACAAGACGACCTGACAGTCGGATGTCGTACAGGAGTACCTAGAGGTGCTGACCAGAGAATAAACCAGGAAGGAACCCTAATTCTGCAGGGCCCTTTGCATCAAGGGCATACAGAAGTATACACACATCTGTACAAATACATCTGTCACTGTGCTCAGTGGCTTTATCACTACTTTTAACCCTTTTCCCCTCCTGTTTTTTTTTTCGTAGAAAAGCCTCAGAAGAACATACCATGTATGTCTAAGCACTTGGCTTTAGCACACATGGCTCTCCCACTCGAGCCCTTTCACATGTTTCATGGCAGATCTGGTTCTCGTTCCCTAGAGCTCTGACTCGAGCCACAGCATGGAGAAGTCCAGCAGGGAGAAGGGGAGCCAGTCATCCCCTCGGGAGGAGAGTTTACCGGCAGAGGCAGTACACAAGCCTGACTGAGCAGCTTTCTCTCCCGGCTCCAGCTACCAGGCCGAAGCATCTCCAATTCCAACCGGCTTCTGGAGACCCCCAGCCGGGCTCCCGGCGAGCAGGACCAGGCTGCTGCAGCCTCAGCCTCATGGTGTGCTGCCATCCTGTGGCCACTTCCAGCATCCCTTCCAAGAAAATTGTTTTTTCATCCGGTTCGCACTGTGCTGAGCTCTCGGCCAAGCACCCAAGAAGACAGACATACCCATCCTCTGCACAGATGCCCATTAAACCCCAACAGCCTACACTCGAGGATTTAATTTCCTGCTCCATTACTGATGGGTAATAAATCTGCAGGCTGGCTCCAAACCACAGGAGCCAATTAGACATCACAGACTCATTTTATTTGAGGGCTCTGCTGGAAGCAGGACTCACCTTTATGGTTTTGCTCAGCCATGTACCAGAGACAGCAGACAATGCTTCTGGTTGCTTGATTTTTTTCTCCTCTCTCAGCTGCTGCTGGGGCTTCTGCAGACCATCTTCCTCCTGTTACAACACAAGAATCAAGTCATTCTTCATTCATGTTCACGCAAGCAAAACAACCAGACTACCTCTGGAACTGAGCCATGTTTTTCTGGTGCCCCTGCAAAATAATCCTCAGTCCCTCTGTGTCTTCTTCTGCAGAAAAAAAAAAAAAAATGAAACGCAAAACTCAGATAAAGCTACTCCTGCCTTTGCTCAGATACAGATCAACAAGGTCTCTAGAGCTCATGCTCACCTTTACTGCTTTGAGACAGGGATTAGAAGCCACAGCAATGAATTCTGGTGGCTTGGCCCTCTTCTCCTGCCCAGGCAGCTGGTGCAGCTCTTCTGGGTTCTCTTCCTCCTAATAAAGAGAAAAACATTTCACTGCTTAAACTCCTTTTCAACCCAACCCACTTTACCCAGGAGTTTCCTCTCCTGTACTACTCTGTAGGGAAGAGCAAACAGGCGGGCAAGAGCTGCAGGCACTTGGAATTATATTCAGCTTCTCTCTTGTCTGGAAGAGCTTTGCTGTGGCTCACTCCAGCCCAGCTGCTGGCAACACAGGAAGATTTCAGACCTCCATTAAGATTATATAGCACAAGTAGGAGTTTGAATGTCACAGACCTAGTGAGTAAGAGCAGCAAGAGCAAATACAGGAGGAGGAATTTATCCTTAAGAGGAGTAGCATTTGAGGGTTTGCTTTTTTGGTAATGAAGAAGGCAGAAGAAAGAATGATGTTAAGAGTAGAAAGAGAGTGGAAAGAAAATGTTACTGTGATATTTTGAGACAAACAGCCTTGACTTTAAGCCATAACATTCTTTGTATAAATGCAAATGATGTTACATGAAGCCATATGATACCTGCAGTTTGTTATGGGGATCACATCCTCCAAATACAGTGAGTGAATGTAGTAGGAAAAAAAATAAATCTCTTACTAATTTCCATATTCATTTAAGTATCAGCGAATGCTATTTGGAGGTGTTCGTCAAAGTGCCATTGTATGGCTGTCACCCACCTTGTGATGGGGCTGAGAAGGCTCACCTGTTAACAAGAAAACAGTCAACCCCAGCTTTAGCAACGGAGTTGGCTTGTTCTTACACATGCCCTGACTCCTTACAATAAAGTGTTTGGCTCATCATCGGCTTTT
Organism: Dromas ardeola; assembly: GCA_013398915.1. Lineage (NCBI taxonomy): Eukaryota > Metazoa > Chordata > Aves > Charadriiformes > Dromadidae > Dromas > Dromas ardeola. The sequence goes on along the minus strand of VYZM01003901.1, from coordinate 22,994 downwards.
TATTGTATTTGTTTCTCTAAATATCGTAATAGTGAACGTTAAAACCTTAAATAGAAACGCAGCACTTGGAAAACAAGTCTGATGTTAAAATAAGTCTATGCATCCTATGCCTCACTAGTTTACAACAGAGAAGTTGTTCCAAAACTGCTTCAACTCCCCACCTTTATGTTTTTTTCAGTAAACACTGCTGACTCCAGCTGTGGTTGGGGAGCCTTCTCTTTCCCTTGCTGTTTCTGATCCCTGGGGAAAAAAACTAGGATTTAGTAATAGAGGAAAGCATGTCCACCTCCCCCCCTCCACCAAGCATTCTTATAGCCTCTTGCTTCAGCATCCCAAACCCTTGGGACAGCCTGACACTCACACCAGTCTCCCACTTTCAGCGATACTATTTATGTTTACAGCTCCACCATGCCTGTTGCCAAGTCCCCTCCTCCAGGATAGAAACAAGCTAATACCTCTCCTTCACTTGTTCCACCTGCTGCTGCTCCACAAGATTTTTCAGTTCCAAGACTTTCTTTCCTTTTTCATTCACTTCATCCTCTCTCCTTTTCTGCAGTGGTTCTTGCTGCTCAAATTCACCTTCCTCCTGAAGAAGAAAGAAGAAAACTCTTGTGACCCTCCAGCTCAAGCGGGGAAAGATGGGAGGATATGAAGCAAACGCTTTGAGACAAGCTGCGCTTGTTATATCTCATTCTTACCTTCCATTGCCTGCTCACCAGTTGGTCAGTCCCTCCCGCCTGTCCCCACAGGTACCCTTGTGTTCAAACCCAAGATCAACTGTCTGAACAGAAATCTTGCAGCAGGGACCCCAAAACCCCCGCAGCTGGAGAGGCAGTAATCTTTCCCTGTCTCACCAGTCAGAACAGTGCACTGGTTCCCTGCTACCCCTTTCCTTTTCCACATGCAGGAGGGACCTAGAGTTGCTCTTACCACCCTCAGTCCTTTCTGCTTCCGTGCGTCAGCTTCCCCATGCTTCTTCGACAGTTTTTTCTTGCTCCGCTCCTCTGCCACTTTCTCTTCCCGCACTTGTGAGAGGCGCACCTGAGAAAGCCACAGGCGTCAGCTCCACCGCCCCCGAGGCCACCTCACAGCCTTGTCCAAATGGAGGACGGGGAATGCTTTGGAAGTCTATGATATTCCAGGTCCTATTGAGACTGAGAACCCCACACCTGGCAAGGGGCACACGTGCACTGGATTTAGCGCCAGCCTTGTGCAGCAGGAAGTCCACCACTTACTACAGGCCATGAGAAGAGACACCCATCGCCTGGAGCGACAGGAGAAAGGCGCACAGAGACCATTACACAGCCCCGAAATACACACCTCCGTCTCGTGATTCTCTGCAGAACAAGGGGATCTAGCATCTGGGTTCCACTTTGCCTGCAGTGCTACTGTCGACTAACTGCACTACAGTATGAAGTGGGGCTGTGAAAGCTGACTGAGCCCCAGAGACACAGTTCCTTCACCTGAGCCCTCTGTCCCAGCAGGAGCACTAGCGCGTCCACAGCGGCAGGCCAGCCCAGGCTGGTTATGCTTTTGGCCACTCAGGTTTTGGGAAAGGCTGAAAGGAGCATGGTTCCTTTGTTTCCTAAAGCTGAGCCTTTCCAAAGGTCCCTTGAGTCTATCCCCCCAAAACAAGCAACGATCCTTCTCCCAGAGGCTGCGCGTCAGCCAGCCACAGCCTCTCTCAATCCCACAGAACCTGCATGGTTGTACAAAAGCAGCACCATTGTCTGCATGCAGCCATCAATGGCCCATCCTAGCACGCTCTTCATCTTCTACCTGTCCTCAAGAGAGGGCCAGACAAGGCTTTAAAACACAAACATGATACAAATACACACAGAGACAAGTCTACTAGTCACAAGCATCCCTTGCATGCTTGGTAGCTATTCTTTCCACCACAAGCCCCTTTCTTTGCAAGCCCCTGCAAGCACCACAGCTTTGCTGTTGGTAACGTTTTGCATGAACAGCTCACTGAGGGCACTGTGAGCTGAGCACGGCTGCCTCATCTGCAGGGCCTGCTCACAGGACAGTCAAGGGATGCTGACGCATTCCTTGAACGCAGAGCACCACAAGCACTGCATGTCAGAACAGGAATGTTCAGAACTACTGCAGAGGTGTGGAGAACAAAAGCCTGCTCGTTAGACAGAAAATTTCAGTGTCTCTGATGCAGACTTACCCACCACCTGATTAGTCACCATCGGCAGCAACCCTGTGCTTGCATGGATCATGCCAGTGGCCTGATTGCACCCTTTTGGTGTCACAGCTCCGGGAGATAATGTCACTGTACTGAGTGGTCCAAAGCTTGGACAGCCTTCTTACCTTATCATCATTCTGTAAAATCTTCTGCTCCATCCGCTTTTTCTTCTCTTCTTCTATTTGTTCCACCCGCTCCCGAGCCTGCAGGGCCTTCCTCAGACGCTCTTCCCTCTTCCTGGGCAGTGTGCGCAAAAGGGGCTGGTTAGCTGTGTCTGCTCTAGCACAGAGCATGACGGGGAAGCAGGGACTTGCCATTGTAATTGGGGAAAACAGTTATGTCATTTTACTTGCTTTGGCTGAGCTTACCCTCAGCTCACTTCTGGGTTAAGTTCAAACATTATCAGGTGCTTTGCACCAATGCAGTCCTTGCTGCAGCGAGCCATGCAGAGCAGTGCTCAGGGCACCCAGGCAGCAGCACTTGCAAGATACTCCTTCCACGTGGGAGGCACAGGGCACGGAACAGCAGTGCTGTCCCCTGGCAGGGAAGGCCTCCAAGGCAGTTCTGTGCTGAACCAGGGAAGGAGCAGGAGATAAGAGACCCAACTCACTGCTTCATTTCTGCCTGCCGCCGTCTCTTTTCCTCCTCCACTTTCTTCCTCCTCTGTTCCTCAGCCTCCTGCTTCTTCCTGAGGCTTTCCAGTCTCTGCCGCTCCTTCTCCTGGAGGGAGATGAGTTCAGACTGTACCAATTGCCAGGGCCTGTTTCTACCCTCAGGCTGCTTGTGCACAGGCAGCTAGAGGCTAGGAAGCCTGCTGAACAAAGAAGTCACTGTCAGAGTCATATTCACCCACACACCGAGATGGGAAGTGAATAGTAGGGAAGAAATAACGCGGGTTTGGCAACAGCGCTTATTCAACTAAGAGCAGAAGAGTCACAGGTATAGGAGGGAAACACCTCAATCTTTCAGCTGCAGGGCATATGTTTAGGCAAGGAACAGCACACTCCCACTGTAGGTGACCACCTGTAGCAAATGCTCCTTGCCTGGGACAGTGTTACCTTCACCAGCAGCTGGGAGAACTGGGGAGAAGGGACACAATGCAAGTAGCCTTCATTAGACACCAAATGGTTTCCTAGCATTTCCCAGCCCCAGCAGAACACACCTGCAAAGAGATCCTGCCACCTCACCACTGGTGTGGCCAGTTTACTTATTTGGCCAGAGAGCTGCGTGGATGCCAGCGTGAGGGGAAAGAGCTGTCAGTGCCCGTGAGGAAGGAGGCACAGCCGTTATAATCTTCCTGACCCCGCGGGTAAGGGTGTCATTACTTACAACAAAGTCTCCCTGTAGAGAAGAGACAAAAAAAAATGATTAAGGGTTTGGAAGTAACACTAGAACCCCCCTTCACAGCACACACACCCCATTGTTAGCTGCAGCTCCTTACCAGTGTGAGGTAGAGAACTCCCCACCTGACCCCACTCTGCCTGTCTTTCAGCCCCACAGCAGCCAATTATGCAAGACACAAGGTCAGATTCCCACTGCCAAGGGAACAGCTTCCTACTGTCCTACGGTTCAACAGTCACAGAATATAAAATGTTTCTGCTGACTACAGATAGAGCAGCTGAGGCTTCTCTGCACACAAGGAAGGTTTCGGGATTGGTGCTAAAGACCCCTGGCCAGTAACAATGTGCGTGGACAGGCTATGCAAGGTAACACCAGCCAGCGTCCCTTCCCTGGGGAGGCTGAAGTAGAATTGTGAGGCCAGTTTGCTACGAGGCTCTGCACTGATCCATGGCAGCAGACAGAACTAGGAATATGTTTATGCTTTTCCAAGCAAAGAGTCCCTCCTGCCACTCCCACAAACACCATCCCCTCCTCCAGCCCTCCGAGGGAAGGTGGGACTCTGACACACCTTAAGATCAGGTCGGGTGGGAGTATTGTGTTTGATGAAGTTCTTTATGACACCCCCACGTCCTGTGGGCCCCGGGCTCGTGAGCAGCTGGTTGCGCTGCACAGCCTGCAGGAAGTTTTTCAGTGGTCTGACAACCTAAGAGGAGAAGATGTATTGATGGAAGTACTGGTGGATGTACTGATGGAAGTCAATGCCTGCCAGGGAAAGGGAGGCAAAGGGCCATGGCAGCCACTCACCTTGCTAGCTGGAGAGGAAGAAGCTGGAGTCTGGTTTGCTGAACTCTTGTGCTTGTCGTCCAAAGGGCAAAGGGTCCGACCCCCTGGCTGCTGCCCATTCCATATGGCACTCATTGCTTGTTTATAGCTTCTTGTCCTGATGGCATAAGCAAGAGGCACATCAGGTGACCATGATGCTCCCCAAACTTGCCAGAAGCATTTACTTGCTGTTACACACTTCCCTCTGCCTGCTCGCTGCCACCAGAGGACATGGGCCTCCTGTGAGCTCAGTCACCCTGTGGCAAGCACACCATCCAGTGGTGAATGGGGACAGGAAAGGCACGTGGCAACTTGGTAGGGGAACGCCCAAGTTCCTGAGCAGTAATGTGCCACATCACGCTCACTCTCACTCCCCACTCTGAGTCTCAGTGAGCAAGAAGTCTTGGTTCTATCTGGTATTAACAGCACCAGACAGACACAACCCCTGTGTGTCTGCAACTAGCCAGCCCAGCTCACCTTGCTGGCAGGGTTTCATGGGCTTTATAAATACTTCAGATGCTCACAGATTTACCTGTGTCAGAAATTACTTCACTTGCATCCCCCAATTCCAGGGAAAAACAGGGGGGACAGCTTCACTGCACAACCAGGGCCCAATCCAGCAGCAGCCCCAAGGAATGCTGCAGATCCTGACCCATCACACAGTGCTCAGCACCCACGTAAGAAGGGAGGTTACTGTTACTCCCCTTCCCATCCACTACCCACAGTAAATTCAGCCCAGCAAAGCCAGGGCAGGAACTGAGGGCAAAGCTAAGAGCAGCTGAAATCTCACATGAAACACCAGTAATACCAGCAGTGAGGGAACGAGTCAGGTATTCCAGACACTTGCACAAGATAAAAATAAATCAGTCAGTCACCTACTCACATTGCCTTCTGAAACCACTCCTGAACCACCCCTTTATGAGCCACTTGGAGTCACATCTGAGCCGTGAGTTAACTGTGCTATCTTAGTCACCTTTGCTGGTTTGTGCATGAACTCATGTGTCTGCTTCCCAGACCCAAACAAGGCTCAAGGAGTCACAAAACTCCCAGAAGACAAGATTTGGCCAAAGAAGATCTCAAAACTACATTGGAAGGGGGGGGTGGGAAAAAAACACCCAGAGCTTTTTAAACAAATTACTTAAAAGACCAGGCCCAAGTCCTTCCAGACCACTGGCTCATTCCTCCTCCTTGCAGATGTCTCATACCAGATGCGCGAGCGATTCTCCTGGGACTCAGCACAGTGGGGTTGTTCCTGATTCTTCTTCTGGGGTTCACTGTTTAGATTTACACAGTTTCCTGTGAAGAAACCTGTAGTTAGCACCATGCACAAGGCATCCTGCAGGGCTCCGACTATTGTCTCCAGCTCTCGTGTGCTCAGAGCCCCGCAGCACATAACCAAACTGAGAAACCAGAGGCCTGGATGGCTAACTGCAATATGAGTGTTGTTTGTGTACACTGTGGAGCATGGTGGAGTATGAACCCGGTAGAGACCCTTCTGCACAGGCACAACCTGTCTCACCAGAAAGCCTCCAGCTACAGCTGCTTACCAGATCCTACAGTTCCACCAAAAGCCTGAATCTCTCCCTCTCCTTGCTTTGAGGCACAGTAAATAAACAGGACCTGTAAATCCGCACATAACAAGACCCAGAGGAAAGGCTCGTCAAGGTGCTTTAACAGAACATTACACTGTGCAGAAGACTCCAGGTCTAAGAGCAATCTCTTTTCAAAGTGTTCCCAGTTACTCATTATGTAGCTTGAAGTCAGACAGGACAGCATTTCTTTCAAGGCTTGGACACATTTACAAGATGTCCTTGATTATCTAATTGCATGCCTCACCACTTCAGGAGATCAAAAGTTTACTTGAAAAATTACCTTGACTGGTCAGAGGTGGTTTTGTTTCAACACAAGTCCCAGACTTCCCACAGCTCCCCCTGTTGACTCCCTGGTCTGTGTGTCTTTGGGGCTTCATGCAAGAAAAGCAAGACCAACTCAGAGTTACCTTCATTGTTCCCTGCCTGCTGCTCAGGAGGAGGTAAGTGCTGTGCAGGAGGGCTGGCAGCTTGTACACTTTTGCTTGAAATGAGGACATCTTCAGGAGCCTGCAGGAAGAGGGAACATTCTCTTTGCCCAGTTGCTCCAAAGAACAAGGCTACCACAGACCTGCTGCCCTGAAAAAGCCAGTCACTTCCAACTGCAGTCCAACTGCTAGGCCAGGGTCTGCTCCTCTCAACCAGAGCTGTGCTACATGGAGGCTGACCGGCTCATTTCAGTAACAGGGGTCTGCTCATGAAACACCAGCCTCTGCAGGAAGGACAGTTGCCCAGCTCTTCTCAGACAGCGCAGAAGCTTTAGTGAACCTGGACTCCAAAGCCAAGGTGCCTTGAGAACAACAGGCAGCTTCTACACAGCTTGGAGACATCAATTGTCAAGCTACAGATACTCCAGTCCTGAAAGACAAGTCCCTGTAAAGTGCGTCATGTTACAAGATCATCAGGCACTTTAAGTACCATTACAGCATATTCACAGGAGGACAAGCAGAGAAGTCGCTGCAGCACAGCATCCTAGCGTGCTACGAGGCTGCTTGCACACAGGCTTGCTCTCCCCTACCTGCTAAGCTGCCACGACCCAGAGCAGAGCCACTGGCCCATTCCCACTGATACTTCCCAACCGCACCAAAGAGCTCTTCTGGAGCAGCGTCCACTCCTCTCTGCTGGGCTAGTTTTCACCTCAGCTGCCTTGCAGCACGACCACGCAAGATGTTTTTGCCAGATGAAAGGAGGGGATGGGTTTCTTTGTCCTGCTAGCACTGCAGGCTTGGTTCAGTGGCCTCAGTGGCCAAGAAAAGCACGTTAACTTGAACTGCCCTCCTGATTTCTGTAGCTCAAACCAGCCATGCACCAGAGACAGGCTAACAATACACACTCAATTCCCACGCCCGGCTGACAGGCAAGAGCTTGCTGACTCCCAGGAACCTGTCCAAGCACCTCCAAAAACTCCATCTTGAAGAGGCCTTATCAAGGCACAAAATGTCTCTGCCCACCAGAAGCCAGAGAGCCAAGAGGCTTAACTGGCTGCCTAAGCATTAGAAGGGCAGCACCGTCCAAGCCAGCAGTGCCTTCGCTGAGCTTGAAGGGACATGACACTGACCCTTGGCCACACTCCCTCCTGCCAGTGGCAATGCTCAGCAAAAGGGATCAACTCAGGCAAGAAGATGTCCAGAGAGAGGGTTTGTAGGTTGTTCCTTAGAACTTACCTTTTCGCTTAGGGGATTCAGTTCCAGTCCAGGTCTGTAAAAGAAGAACTACTTTAACTATTTAAACTCTCTGAAGGGCGAGTTACAGGTGATAAAGGTATGATGGAGCCAGCACATGGGGCTGCAAAAAAAGTGCAGATGAATTTACGTACATCCAGAGCACAAGCCTGTTTCAGCAGGGTCGCACAGAGGGGGAGCTGTAAATTCTTTGAAGGGCTATTCCATTGCATTACTGGTCAATACACTGCTGAGCCTTGTCCCCTTTCTGCAAGACTTCCATGCAGCAGGTAAAAAGGAAGCTCCGCAAGCCTTAGGCTGAGTCTTACCTGCCCACCTTTTGGTTCAGACCACAGCTGACCGACCTCCAGCACCACCAGGCACTCGGAAGCTGCTTACAGCCAGGAATCCGAGGACATTATTCATATGATGCCCCCCAACACCAGGCAGAGCGACTGCTGGCAGCCTCTCCGGCCTTGTGGCGTAGGCTGGACCCCACCCTGCTGGGATGATCAACCTCACCGTGCTCTGAACAGACTTTTAAAGAGGAAGGGCTGTGCCTGAACAGCACAAACTTTGACTATCAACCAGCCCCAGGTGACAACATCACATAAACAGCCTGTTACAAAACCAGTCCTATATCTTTAATATACAAGTGACCCATATAGCTTCCTTGCTGGGTTTTCTGTTGTTTCTTCCTGCCTGTGTTACATGGTAACCTCACCTCATGCTGCTGGTCACATCTTCTTCCACAAAAACCTCCAAGGAGCTTTGACCTGGAGGAGAAAAGCATAAGCTGGCTTGGGGATTTCATTCTGAGGCTTCCCAACAGCAGTAATGTGTGCGTGGTTGAGCTCAGGTCCCTGTGCAGGCTTTCCTCCCAGGGAACACGCCGATTGCTCATCTCTGCTTTCCACACCAGCACTACCACCGCCCTCAAGTGTCACTGACAAGCTGGTGTAGGCTGGGAAGGCAGAGATGTGAAGCAGCAGCTCCTCTGCCTGCAGACTGCTCCAGCTGCACAAACATGCTCTTGCCTGTGTCAGAGACAGCATCTCCTGATCAATTGACTTCAGCTCCTGCCTCCCTACATGTTTTTAAGCACAGATTTGGTGGATTTAGGCTGATTTCATTCCCCTCATAACACTACTTAGCTGTAAGTGTTATAACAAATGCCTAGATACAGTGTGACTCAAGGCTGACAAAACTAAATACCAGAGGCCTCAGCACTTTATTAGAAGCCAATCTGACTTCAGAAGCAGTGATTTTAGAAAGTCCAAATAGCAAAACCTTCCCAGGAACAGTGGCACCAGAGGATATGGGGAGTTTGGTGCTACCAGGAATAGCCTAGATTTCTGAATCTTGTTTCCTCTGATGACTGTGCTATTTGGTTCTCAGTCCATCCACCCTTCCACCTTCACCCAGAAAGCATTTAAGTTCCTCTGCCAATTTCAGCCACATTTCAGGGGTGGAGACATTCAGTTCCTATAGATTTTTTGGAGAGCTGGCAGAAGACACACAAATTAAAGCCCCTCCCCAGGGAATGCAACAGACTCTTCTGATCGGCCAAACCACACACGTGTCTAGAACCAGCCAGACCGCATTCTCCCTTTCACTCTTGTTTTTTTTTGCCCATCCACAACCTATGTAACCCAACCTCCAACCCCTGTGCCAATGCCCCAGCAGACACTTCCTTCACCTGCTGCAGCAAAACACGGCCTGAGACTTGGTCCAACAGCAGATAAGGACCCAAAGATTGCACCCTAAACAGGTGGAAGCCCCAAGGCCTATTGACAAGGAGACTAAGAGGAGCCAGAGATAATACGGATGAGCAGAGCTGCTTACTCGCCACACCAAAGCAGAGAAGCTGATTTAGCCAAATGAATGCACTTGACAACTGAAAGAAACTTACAGCTCACTCTGCTGGAGGCAGAGGATGATTCTCGTGACGCTGCCTTCTTTGAAATGGCCCTGCTGATAGACCTCCGGATCATGCTCTCTCTTTTGCTGGCCAGTGAACATTTTTCTGCCAAGGAGGTCGTATGGCTCTTGTTGGGGCCACCCACCAAGCTTTGGCGTCCAGAGCGACGGCGTGTTTTGGATTTCACTGTAGTCATTTTGCTGTCCGAGTCCTGGAAAAGCACCTTTTTGAGGCCTCGAGGAGACTGATCTCTTTGGAGCACAGCAGGATCTCCATTTCTAGCAGCTTTGGGAGTAGAGGTACTCGCTGTTCTTTCAGGGGCTTCCTCCTCTTCCCTTGCTGTCTGGCCATCAGGCATTGCAGTGACAGAAGACGCGCTGTACAGCTCAGTGGCCGCATCCCCCTTGTGCAACTGCTCCCCCGTAACAGCCTTAACAGCTGCATCCCTGCTATCGGCACCCTGTGGGCAGTCCTGACAATCCGTCTTTGCCACGGGACCTTCTGCTCGCCATTTCCTGGTCAGTTCTGGCAGCTCAGTTTTAACACTGGCCTGAGACCTCACCCCACAGTCGGGCACAGACACCCCTTCCCCTTGACAGCTGGGGTTCTGGGGTTGCTCTTTGCTGCGGCACTTTTGGGAACTTGGCTTGGAAGACATTGGTTTGATGCTGCTTCTCCTTCTGGACAACCTTAAATAAAAACAATTTTAAATGAAGCGATGAAGGAGTCTCCTCCTCCCAAATGATTTTTAAAGAAAAAAAGCAGACAAGAAGTTTTGAAATGAACCTGCAGGCTTCTTCCCTCCACCATTCCCCCTCGCAACCCATCTTTTGTCACAGGTGAAATGCAGGAGCTGAACCTTGAGAGGTCACAAATGTGCTCTGGCAGATTTAGCTGCAACAATTTAGAAATCGCTGCTTATTGCTCTCTGCTGCCTGCTAGATATTTCTTTGCTGGACGCTACCACTCTATACCATAGGCAGGGATGCAGGGTACATACCCGCACTGCAGCCACCCCAGCTACCAGCCTGGCGTGCTGGGTTGACTCACCAGTAAAGGTTGCATGTTTTGGACACAAACTGCAGCAGCTGAGACAGCAGGACACTCATTGCTCTTTGCAGACAGTAACCTGCAGCCCCAGGTGGCGCTGACACCAGGGGACAGTAAAATCGTACTGGTACAACCAACTCCACTCTGTTTGCCTTGAGCAAAGTACAGACATCCACACAGGGAGGGATTTTGGATCAAAGATGTCGCAGTCTCTCGTGATCAACTCTACATGGAAGTCTCCCCTGTAGAAATCTACAAGATCGCAGCTAGAAATAGAAGGCTCCGCTGCTCTTGGGCAGGCTGCTCAGTATAAAACACACCCCAAGTGCTGGGGAGGCAGGGAGCCAAGTGCTGAGAAAACATCCATGGCTTTAAACACAGAGTTTGAGAACAGGCTGGCAAACACAACAATGCTGCCATACATGTGGTACCCGACAGCATAATCCCAAGGAAGGCAACAAAAAAGTTACAGTTAGGTACAGTTAGGACTCATGAATTCTTTGAGTTACTGTTATTTAAGTGAAAAATTATCAGGTACAGTAGCTGTCTCCAGCTCTATTGCCTCAGTTAAACCTGACCAACTACACAGAGGCTTGGGGAACTTCAGCAGTGAAATCCTCTTTGCTCCGTCAGGTAACTTGCCATGAGCGGATGGAGCCACACTCTTGATCAGCAAGTCGGGGAGATCGGGTGGACAAATCCAAAACCAAAGGACAACTTTGGTTGTCCAGGGGAAGGCAGCTTCCCATGCCAAAGTGACCCAGAGGCAGCCAGGTAAAGGCTGGAGACTGGAGACAAAGACAAAATGGAGAGCTGATGTGGAAGTGCGCAACAGGTAGAAAAGGCAGCTAAGAAAACCCGCTGCAGCGTAACAAGGTTTTACAGCCCCTGGTGCACGACCACCAGCAAGCAGTGACTTGTCCTACTGCTAGTATTCAAGTTGACACCCTCTGCCCTCCTTCCAGCCTCATTCTCTTAATTGCTCATTCTGACCTCTAGCAAGAGGAGGGATGTTTTGCTGGAATTAGCAAAAAATGACTACGAATTGGGAAATATGTAACTAACAATACACTAAGAAATGGGTTTTTAAATACATACTGAGAAAAACAGAGCGAGGAAAACAACAATGGCCTGACCCTGCAGGATGGAGCACAACGTGCTGAACCACAGCATGAACTTCCTGTTGATGAGTGACCCCCTGCCCGCCCAGGCGTTTTGTTGCATCAGCAGATCTTTCTCAAAACAAAGTTTAAATAAGGAAAAATACACACAAGCCTTGTCTTCTTCAGGGGAGCAACCCAGCTGCTACCTGAAAACTAACAGAATGCCTTAAGAGCTCTCCCTGTTTAGATCTGCAACATTTTCTTCTTCTGCCCTCCTTCACCACACACACACGAACTTCCCACGCTTCCTTACTATTCTTGCTGTTCTCTCCCTCTTCCATATCTGCTTTCTGACAGTCTTTTAGTTCTAACTCTTCCTGTCCAACTTCTGTGGGTTTTTCACCACGGTTATCAAAATTTAAGTGCCTTAACGCATAAACAGTTTACTACTGCATGCCCAGTGACGAGGTTTGGGTCACACTACAGCACCCATCAGTGTGCCGACCCTCGGCTCACAGCAGACGCTTCTCTGAAGGTCAGCCCCCCTGCTGCTGACCACGAGACGAGAGCAGACACAGAGCCAGCTACTGTAAAGCAGTGGCAGCCAGGAAGTTAATTAGCATCACTGCCATCCCTGACTACACGTGCAATTAAATCACGCCCTACGCCATCCTGCCTTAGCATCTGTTTGCAGGCAACTGCTGTGTACTTAGGACTGGTTTTAAAAACCTCAAGTACGCTTGGTTCTAAGCAAATCACTTGCAATTTCCACTTCAACTTCACCGCTCATCCCTTTGAGCCTTTCTGCCTGCCAGTTCAGAGAACAACCATGGACATGCAGCTTCTGCATGTCGCTGGTAGCAAGTTCCATTGTCAGGTCCTCTCAGGCACCAGCACAAAGGTTCAGCAAGTGAACACCAGCAGCAACCTCAGGTCAAAAATCGTGCTGAAACAAAATCAAATCAGACAAAAATCAAATCCAAACAAACAAGAAAATAAAATATTATTCTTTGTTTCTAACCACAAAAAAAGAAAAAAGCAAAAATGGAAGTGAAGGAAACCAGCCAACTTTATCACAAACTTTCAGGAGAATCAAAATGCCAATTAATGCTGACGCGCCCTTTTAAATGTATTTTCTAATTCAGAGAATAAAGCGGCTATTTTATGTTCTTGTGTATGTGGAAGCAGTTACTACTTTGTTTCACTCTTAAACACTGTCCAGCAGAGCCAGAACAAACTAACTCACCTACCTCCTCCTGTTTGGCTCCTTATTTTCATCTTTCAGGCAGGAGGACCGCCTTTTCTTGGGGCGCCTCCTCTGCGATGGTGTTTTGGGCATTAATTCAGGTTCAGCCCCAAAGTTGCTGTTGAGGGAGACAAATGCAGAAGACAGAGATTGCTCCCCCCACTGCCTAAAACAACACTATCCACGAAATAAGGGTCACTCATTGAGAAAGATGAGTGTTGGGCAAGAAACAAGTGGAGTGAAGTGTACCAGCCAGCTAGAACCAAAGCCCAAACCAAGCTGCTGAACATGCAGCTATGTTAAATCATAGTCACTCAGCTGTGAAACCCAACGCACACCCAGCCTCGCACTAGGGCTGCCCACCAGCAGCTGTGAACACACAAGGCCTTACGCTCACAAGGGCTAGGCACTCCCCGGGGGATGGAGAGGTGCCCCTTGAGGGTGGCCCCTACCTATCCAGCATCCGCATGCCCTGCTCCTCCACCTCCCGCAGCCAGGCCAAGTGCTTGTGCTCAGCATCGTGGAGGAACCGGGAGAGCCTCTGCTGGCACATCTCCAGCAGCTGTGTAGGACCATCAGCCTCTGCCATGGCCCTGCCTGAAACACAGAGACAGAGGCAAAGGCTCGCAGGCACCCAGGGATGGCCACGGCTGGGAAGGGAGGCACCAGGTCCCCTCCTGGCCTCAGGCCGGGATGTGAGCGCCAAGGGCTCTGTACTGCACCCTCAGCAGGCATGAGGCCGGAGCTTAGGCCCTGAGGGATCCCCAGGCCCTGAGGGATCCCCAGGCCCTGAGGGATCCCCAGGCCCT
>VYZM01003900.1:100960-140061 GCA_013398915.1 Dromas ardeola | reverse complement strand
GGATTTGTGACCAAAACAGCGTTAATAACATACACATGTTTTAGCTATTGCTAAGCAGTGCTTATATGGCATTAAGACCTTTTTTGCTTCTTACACTGTCCCACCAGCAAGTAGGCTGGGGTTACACAAGAAGCTGGGAGGAGACACAGCCAGGACAGCTAACCCAAAATAACCAAAGGGATATCCCATACTGTGACTCATGCTCAGCAACAAAAGCTGAGGAGAAGGAAGAAGGAAAGGGGGATGATCTGGGTTATGGTATTTCTCTTCCCAAATAACCATTATGTGTGATGGAGCTCTGCTTTCCAGGAAGTGGCTAAATACCTGCCTGCTGATGGGAAGGAGTGAATTAATTCTTTATTTTTCTTTGCTTTCTTGCACAGCTTTGTCTTACCTATTAAACTGTCTTTATCTCAACCCATGAGTTTTCTCACTTTTGTCCTTCTGATTCTCCCCCTCATCCCACTGTGGGGAGAGTGAGTGTGCGGCTGTGTGGGGTTTGGCTGCCTACTGGGGTTAAACTATGACAACCCAGTACCCAAAAGACTTCTGAACTTTGCTGGAACCCCTTAAACAAATTAACATTGTTGAAGGTTGCATATAAGTGAAGATGCAACTTCACTGAATGTACCATCGCAGCCTGAACATCACAATTGCTACTATACAGTCCTATTAAATCTGTTAGTTCTTTTACTTCTGAAGTGCTATAAAAACTGCCACAGATATCAAAACCAAACTCTAAACAGGGTTCCACTNCCCTTGGTGAAGCCATGTTGATTGTACCCAATCACCTCTTCGTTATTCTTCTGCCTCAGCAGTGCCTCCAGGAGGATCTGCTCCATAATCTTACCAGGCACGGAGGTGAGACTGACTGGCCTATAGTTCCCTGGTTCAACCTTCTTTCCCTTTTTGAAAATGGGGATTATGTTTCTGCTTTTCCAGTCAGTGGGGACTTCACCAGGCTGCCATGACTTCTGGAATATAACAGAGAGCGGTTTAGCGACGTCATTTGCCAGTTCCCTCAGTACCCGTGAGTGTATCCCGTCGGGTCCCATGGACTTGTATGCTTTCAGGTTCATCAGATGGTCACAAACCTGATCTTCGCTTACAATGGGCAGTTCTTTCCAACCCCTGCCATTATCTTCTGTGACTCCGGGAGTGTGGCTGGAGCCCTTGCCAGAGAAGACTGAGGAAAAGAAGTCGTTGAGAAGCTCGGCCTTCTCCTTATTACTTGGCACTAGTTCTCGCATTTCCTTTCTGAGGGGGCCCACACCTTCCCTTGTCTTCTTCTTACCATTAATATACCTATAGACATTTTTGCTGTTTCCCTTGATGTCCCTGGCTAGATTTAATTCTAACTGAGCTTTAGCTTTTCTAACCAGACCTCTTGCTGCTTGGACAGCTTCCTTATATGCCCCCCATTCTAGCTGTCCTTTCTTCCACTCCTTGTAAAGATTCTTTTCGTGTGACAGTGTGTCCAGGAGCTCCTTGTTCATCCAGGCAGGCCTCCCAGCATTCTTTCCTGCCTTCCTCTTTGTCGGTATACTTTGCTCCTGGACACGGAGAAGGTGAGTGATCCTAAAATACTGACCAGCTATCAAGAAAATGTTCTCATCTTCTATTCACCTTCATCCTCTTTTCTACATCATTTATAACTTCTGAACATCATGAATTCTAGCTGAGACTGTTTCAGTAATCCTAGCAGTTATCTCCTTCACTGTGAAAAATGAAAATTACTCTGACCTTTTGTTTCCTAACTTCTAACCAATTATTTATCTATCAATATCTCTGTTCTCTCAGGCTGCTTATCTTTCTTAAAAGTTTTTAATGACTGCAATATATTTTAGAAATTCAAGGAGATTGTCAGCCAGACCTGTCTTAACAACACACTTGCTGACTCTTTCAAGAAACTGGGAGGAGTCACATCAGTTAATAAAAAAACTTTCCATAAATACATTTTTTAATCACAACTCCATTAATCCTTAGTTTTTATTACTGTTTTGAGAGACAAAACTGTTCTGACCACATACTGGGTCTGGCTGGTACAGGAGTTCATAAGCTACTGTGTTTTGGATTTGTGACCAAAACAGCGTTAATAACATACACATGTTTTAGCTATTGCTAAGCAGTGCTTATATGGCATTAAGACCTTTTTTGCTTCTTACACTGTCCCACCAGCAAGTAGGCTGGGGTTACACAAGAAGCTGGGAGGAGACACAGCCAGGACAGCTAACCCAAAATAACCAAAGGGATATCCCATACTGTGACTCATGCTCAGCAACAAAAGCTGAGGAGAAGGAAGAAGGAAAGGGGGATGATCTGGGTTATGGTATTTCTCTTCCCAAATAACCATTATGTGTGATGGAGCTCTGCTTTCCAGGAAGTGGCTAAATACCTGCCTGCTGATGGGAAGGAGTGAATTAATTCTTTATTTTTCTTTGCTTTCTTGCACAGCTTTGTCTTACCTATTAAACTGTCTTTATCTCAACCCATGAGTTTTCTCACTTTTGTCCTTCTGATTCTCCCCCTCATCCCACTGTGGGGAGAGTGAGTGTGCGGCTGTGTGGGGTTTGGCTGCCTACTGGGGTTAAACTATGACAACCCAGTACCCAAAAGACTTCTGAACTTTGCTGGAACCCCTTAAACAAATTAACATTGTTGAAGGTTGCATATAAGTGAAGATGCAACTTCACTGAATGTACCATCGCAGCCTGAACATCACAATTGCTACTATACAGTCCTATTAAATCTGTTAGTTCTTTTACTTCTGAAGTGCTATAAAAACTGCCACAGATATCAAAACCAAACTCTAAACAGGGTTCCACTGCACAGATACTGCGGGACAGCAGTATAGGTACTACTGATATACAACTAGCCCTTTTAGTACCAGCATCCTGCCAGCTACTCCTCTTTACCAGTTAATAATCATGGTCTTTCAGCTCTGCATCATCCCCATTGCTTTTACTGACCCACTTACTCTTTCTGTAGTAGCTGTGGTCTTCAAAAGAATGGGACTGCAGTCTGTGTCCCAAAGCCTGGGTCTTGCTGCTTTTGCAGTAATCAGGACAGTCTAAAATGACAGCTGCCTCCTATTTGCAGCGTCAGCCTAAGGACAAGGAAACACACATCACACCAGTCTACACCCCACGGTGGTCTTGCAGGCAGCTGTAAGATCCCCCACAACCATGGTGAAATGAAGTCCACCCCACGCTACGCCTGTGTGTGACACCTCAAAAATCCGGTTTACGATTCATGGGCCCATTCGCTGGTTCTTCTGGTTCACACAGTCCCCTTTGGTTCTTTTTCTTATTATCCCCACACACATGCTCTTCTGAAGCTGGCACTTTGTTCTGATTTTCCATTTTTGCGGACAGTGTTGCCTGTCTATTGCTATGCAGGCCAAAGTCTGTCCCAGTAATACTGCATCCTGTTGGGCTGGGCCTGTATGCAGGGGCCTCTGAATCTGTCTCAAAGGACTGGTCTGTTCTTTGCACATGATGGGATTTACACCAGGGGCCCCTAGGTGGGCTTCCTATGAGGAGGCCACAGCCCTCAGTCATGTCTCCACTTGTCCATGCCCCTCCCAGCCTTTCGGTGCCCCTCCTCTTGAAGTGTCCCCCCCTGCCACTGCAGGCAGGTCAGGGCTTTCTCTGCAGCCTGGTAAAGTGGGCAATCCTGAACCTGCTTTTTTACTTTTGTTTAATTAATTCCTATAAACATTTACACTTTAATTATCCATTCCACTGGCTCCTATGAAATAATGTTTTATTCATTTTATACCTGTTTTTATGGCTATATATATTTAATTTCTAGGGATTTATAAATGCATAAAAATATATATTCACCTATATACACGTACAGAAGTATATATAAAACATAGCATCTCTGTTTATAAATATTTGCACATTCTTTTATATATATTTCTATACATCTCTATTGTATTTATTGTATGTAAATATGTATTTTTTTATATCTGAGCACTTCCTTGACCAAAGGAAGTAGACAACCAATGACAGGGTTGCCTGAGAGCATGTGGGTATGCCAGTGCCAGGAAATGTCTGCCAGCCAGTCGCAAAGAAGTATAAAAACACATGGGGAACGACCCTGTTGAAAGTGGCGGCCTCCTTGCATTTAATGGCAGGGCACTTCCTGTTCTCCTGTGCTTCCGCGTACACTGGTAGGGGAAGCTGGTCCTGCCAGCCAGTCACTGGGCTGCCTGAGAACACATGGTGTGTTAGTGTCACGAAATGCCATCAGCCAGTCACAAAGCAGGACGACATTCAACACAAGAGCAGCTCGCTGGCATTAAATGGCAGCAACCTGGCATTAAATGGCAGCCAAACCAAAATGGGGTGCGATGTACTTCCAGGGTAAACCTGTAGGGATGCACATTCCTGCCAGCCAATCACAACAGAGCAGGTGGCCGGGAAGAGGGGTGACTTCCAGGCCAAACAGCCCCTGAGGCTGCAGAGGTGGGGCAGGACTTCTGCCAGAAGCCGTGGGCAAGGTCCGCCTAACTTCTTATCTTGTATGTAAGTGGTGCCTGCACCTACTAAGGATAGTTCAAGGTCACTTGACAGAATGTTTTGAAATATTTTCTGGATAAGTCAACCTCTCTCGCTTTGTCAATGAATAAAGGTTTGTCTGTTGATAAAAAGAGGCAGTTGCTTTACAGCTATATTTACTAGCAGATTTTGAGTCCAAAAAGTCATTGGTATTTCTGCATGTCCGCTGAAGTATAAATGTCACCAAGCCATGTTATTAAGCCTACATATAGAAATGTTTGGTGTTTTTTTTTTAAGTAGGTCTGTTTTGAGCAGCATAATTCACTTTACCAGTATATGAAGATTTAATTTCTAATCCAGCACTAAAAAAAACCACTAATTTAAATATTTGAAATAGCATTGGATCTCAGCAATGTCCATAGGAATTGATTCAGCCATGGTCATAGTCTTTTGCATTGAAATAAAGCTTTAAATAAATAATAATTTAAGGAAGGACTGAAGTATTGGACTACTTTTTGCACAGAAACAAATAGAGTATCACTTTTCCACTGTGTTCTGACAGTATTTTTCCAGAGTAGATTAGAAAGACAGCCCAGCTCCCAGAATTGTACATCAGACTGCAATACTCAGTATGAAAATCAGTTTGCATCAGTAATCATTGCCATTCTCGAGGCATTTGCTTCTAAATGTGAACATAAAACTGTTTGGCAAAGCTTTAAATCTCTTAGACTGCAATTGCTGCATTCTGAAGCATGAAATGTTTGTCGCTTGGGAATATGTTTTGTTTGACTTTGACTCTCTGTTTTGCTGCTTTTAATAACAAATAACACTCTTTAGTTCAATTTTACTGTTACTTGTTAGAAAAGGGGTTATTTCTTGGTATTTGGGCATGATGATTTTGTTCTAGCTCTGTGGATCGTATAATGGCTACGTGTTTTTTACAAAGCTATTAACATGCATTCTTTAAAGGCTAGTAAAACTTCCTACAGGTCTTTTCTAATACAAATTATTCTGGTGACAGTTGAGTTCTGAAAAATAAGCATTAGTTGTACATTAGTTATACGGTTGTACAACTCTTCCACACACACACACACTTTTGGGAAGCTATAGAATCATAGAATCATAGAATGTGTTGGGTTGGAAGGGTCACCTAGTCCAACAACCCTGCAGTAAGCAGGGACATCTTCAACTAGATCAGGTTGCTCAGAGCCTCATCAAGCCTGGCCTTGAATGTCTCCAGGCATGGGGACTCCACCACTTCTCTGGGCAACCTGTTCCAGTGCCTCACCACCCTCATTGTAAAGAACTTCTTCCTAATGTCTAATCTAAACCTACCCTGCTCCAGTTTAAAACCATTGCCCCTTGTCCTATCGCTACATGCCCTTGCAAACAGCCCCTCCCCAGCTTTCTTATAGGCCCCCTTCAGGTACTGGAAGGCCACTATAAGATGTCCCCGGAGCCTTCTTTTCTCCAGGCTGAACAACACAACTCTCTCAGCCTGTCCTCATAGGAGAGGTGCTCCAGCCCTCGGATCATCTTGGTGGCCCTCCTCTGGACCCGCTCCAACAGGTCCATGTCCTTCTTGTGCTGAGGGCTCCAGAGCTGGACACAGCACTCCAGGTGGGGTCTCACAAGAGCAGAGTAGAGGGGGTGAATCACCTCTCTGGATCTGCTGGCCACAGTTCTGTTGATGCAGCCCAGGATGTGATTGGCCTTCTGGGCTGCAAGCGCACACTGTTGGCTCATGTCCAGCTTTTCATCCATGAGTGCCTCCAAGTCCTTTTCCGCAGGGCTGCTCTCTAAATAATATCAATATGACAATAAAGCTTATAATTAGTAAAAATCAGTGTTAGAATGAATATTATATTATGTGTTCAAACATGTTAATGCAGAGATAAAGAAAGAAAAACTTCAGAGTGTGTTGCCTATTCATCTGGTTCATCTGCTTGAAATGCAGTATTTGTGAAATAAAAAAGTACCTTAAAGGACTTCTTTTTTTTTAGGGCAGAAGACAAATACAGTGTCATTTCTGAAGCAGGATAAACCTCTGATGTGCACTGTACACCATAAAATCTGTTTTCTTTTTCAGTGGAATTGTCTCTATTTTGAGAAGATAAAGTATAAGATGAGCATTAGAATTTGCTAGGGACCACTTCAAGATGAATTCTGCATAAAGGCACACAGCTCTGGAGAC
Source organism: Dromas ardeola (assembly GCA_013398915.1). Classification (NCBI taxonomy): domain Eukaryota; kingdom Metazoa; phylum Chordata; class Aves; order Charadriiformes; family Dromadidae; genus Dromas; species Dromas ardeola. The sequence continues at coordinate 133,362 of VYZM01003900.1, read as the reverse complement.
TTAACTTGCTAGGATGGATGCTCACTGCTCGTTGCCACATGGCCCGAGTGCCCAGGTGCATTCATGGGCACATGCAATTTATTGGTTTATAACCAGTAGACAAAAAGTATTTTTTAATGAAGTCTTTTCCCAATGGTCTTAATGTTCTTTATCCTAATGATAAAAATAATAATAAAAAAGAACAGAAATAGTTCCTAGAAAAAGGAGACCAAAGACATTCCTGCCCAGCCTTCTGCAGTTATTTCCTTCTCACTGGGCCATATAATTAAGTTCTTCTGTTTATTCTCTTCTCCTGGACCCATGAATCTTGATTTGAATCGCGAGACACATACAAGCAGGTAAAACAAGTTGGTCATCTACCTTATCTAATCTATTCTTAGAGACGAAAAAAGTAATCTGGGTAAAAATCTAAGTCTCAGGTTTTAAGAGTGGTTGATGCCATTAATCAGGTTTTTTTTTTAAATAATTTACAGCTTCTCTTTTATGACATACAAGGTTTCATGTAGGACAGCAGACTCCTGGAATGTTTCTTATGCTGACCTAATTTCTGGTTGGAAAATCTTGACAATGCTTTTCTTATCCGTATGTAACAAGGTCTCTTTTAGTTCTCAACTATTTGCATTTTGCGTCAGTATAAATCAAATTCACAGGACAGTTACATTATGCATTTAATATATGACATATAGTAGGGATCCTCAGCTGTTTAGAGGGCTTTAAATTCAAATGATTCACAATTAAAATAATGAAAGGCATTGGATATCTGCAAAGATGCATAATATATTGTATGCAGTACTTAAGCCTATCTTTTAATCATTATTTTGGGGATTTTTTGCATATTGTTCTAACCACATGTTTATATTTTCTTTTGCTTCATCGAGTGCTTATTAGGGTGATGCTGGAGATGTTATACTGAGTCTGTCATAATCACTAACTTGTTTTTTGCCTGTTTTTTTTCCTTTCTCTTTCTAAAAATGAACTCCAAATTTTAACTCCTGTGAGAATTGCAATAGGTAATCAAGTTCAAGACACAGTTGTGAAAACCAGCCTGACATTATGCAGGGCTTTTCCCTTTTCTACCCGGCTTTGTAGGAAGCCCAGTCTTTTTACTTCATTAGTAGTAAAACTTTGCCTCTGGAACTACAGTGTTCTTTGCCTGTGTAAACAATACATTGAAGCTATGAGAATTTCTAGCTAGAAAGCAAGCCTTGATTACAAACAACACACAGCCTTTTCTCTTTTTAGTTTGTTTGGTTTTTTCGCCCCCTCAGCTGGTGCTGTGGATAGGATAAAAAGTTTCAGTTTCCACCACAGGAAGCTAACTCACCCATTCACTGTCTTTATTCAAATTAAACTAAATCACATTCTCAGTTTCTAATTTTACTGAGAAAACTTGCGTAGCTTAAACACTTCTCAAGGAAACATGCTATATTACTTTTCAGGGATCGAAGTTAAAGGAAGAATCTCCTTTAATGATCTCATTAATTACCTGATGGCTTAATTGCCTAGTTGGCTGAATGTGTCCTGTATGATTTAAAAACCAAGTTTTTCTATTAAATAAAATTTTTATTTTTCCTTGATTTTTCACTTTTAAAAATATTTTTCTCAGTACAGACTGGTTAATTAGCTTCAGTGGGTAACCTAATATTTGATCAGTCTTAAATTTGCAAGCAAGATGCAACATGTATTATAAGTATTGTAATCTTGGGTTGGAGTAATCATCTCTCTAGTCCTGTACTTTATCAGTGCCTGTGTTCAATGTTGGTTGCTGCTCCAAAGTCACAAAAGCTTGCAATCTACTTTACTGTGTAAAAAGACACCATGAGGGAGTTTGCTTGTGGATGTCAGCTGATGATGAGCTTATGCCCTAAAGCATGAAGATTGATGGCCCTTGTAATTTATTTTTTTTTTTCCCCCCAGGGTTAGTGTAACCATAAATGCTATTTGCTATTATTTGTTACCACAGTTATTTATGGGCCATGCTTTCAGCAGCAAGTCTACAATTTTTGAATGAGGATCTTAAACACTTCATTCTACCCCATCTACTTAGAGCTGTTATAAGATCTCATCTACTTTTTTTTAAGCATTGCTTCTTGATTTTTAAGTAGTAAATCAATCTAGAAAGATCACACTGTTGCAAAAGAATTTTTCCATATGTGTTCTATCTAGGCATCTGGGATTTTTCTGACAGATTACCTTTCAGGGGCTTTCACCTCTGTGTCATAGAGCATGCCATACCCTTTTAGTGTGTTTACTCTTAATTCACCAGTATCTCAGTTTCTTAGGGTTTACAGTGCAATATTTATGTCACAGTGGCATCTGAACAACAAAGGGCAGTAACTCACCCATGTTGCATTTGAGTGGGAATTAACTAAATGGTGACCCCTTTCCATTTTGAATTGATATTGAAAATATGAAATACACTTAAATATTCAATGAGAGATAGATTTGGTAGCTTTCTTATGATATGCAATTTTAACCATTTCAATTTTTTAAATGAAAAGTCCTTATGTCATAAAAGAAAATTTGTGAGTCTAAAGCACCAAAGCTAACGTAAAATAAATTTAAAGAAAGCAACACAGAGTTTTATACTTACGTGTATAATAGTCTAGACCTTTTAACCAGACTGAATATGTGTAGTTCCAGATATTTTACTTTCAATAAGATACAGTTGCTGCACTGAATCAATAGTTTATTATCTAAAGAGATAACCAGCAAAAAGAATCTAAGATCACTTCTTTGCTTTACAGAGTGAATCATAGAAGTCTGTTCAAGAACAGCCCTGTTTAATAGTTTGCTGCAATGTTTTTCTTATTACACGTCCTGAATTAGCTATACTTGTTTTATGTAAGTTCATTAAATACAGTTAAAGTTGTAAGAAATTGGTTACAGTTACCAATAATGTAGCACAGTAACTGGTAATGCAATACTGATACAGAAATGAGATATTTCAGTCTTAGCTATTTGAGCCAGTATTTTTCAGTCAATAGCCAAAATTCTTTATGATTTTGGTGATTATCTAAAAAAGGGCAGAAGGAATATTAGAAGTGATAAAATACAACTCTCTAGAATGCTAAGGCTCTTGAGCATTTCTGACCTTGAAAGAATCGAAGAAAAACTGAATCAGGCACCCGTGCAAAGGGCAAAACTCTTACAAGACTGACTGTTCCTGGCAAATTTCCATGTGTGTGCTTCATGTAGTAACATAGAGAGTTCAACATTAATTTAAATACTCAGTGGATAAAGTAAATACAAGAAGTAAGAAGGATCACCAATTTTAGTGGTTGTTAGCATGTTTTTGGAAAATATATGTTTGTATCACCCTGCATAAAGAGATCTAAGGAATAGAACCGATCTACAGAAATAGGTGTGTGTAATACTGTTCCATGCCCTCATGCAAAACTATAGCCAGATTAATAAAAGCATGTGGAGAAAATCCTGTCCCTGCAGAAATCAAAGGCAAAACTCCCATGGGTTCTGAATTTGTATGTACTGGGTGCTCAGTGTCTGGATGAATATGCTTTTCCTTTCCAGACACATTTTCCATGTTAGCATCCTGAAATAATTTGTCATCCATACATCTGGATAATATTTCTATATTTGCAGGTCTATAATTACGAACCAAAAAGGATTTCACTATCAAATATATATACATATATTAAAATCACTACATCCGCTTTAATTTAAAGTGCGTGAGATGATTCTGTAATCTTGTTTTCATAGTTTTGTGTAGTCAGGTGATGTACTATTCTCATGATCCCCAGAATCATTTTGAAACTTTTGCAGAATCTAATTCAGAACTCTCTTTTGCTGACAATTACTTGTCCTGTTGTCTTTTGAATAAAACTCACCAATAGAAAGTGAAAATCCTGTGTCTTTTTTTTTTTTTCCACCGAAAAACACTTGAGGATCAGTTAATTAGTAGGAAAGAAATTGAGATAAAAAGGAAAAAAAAAGAACATTATTTTTTCATTCTAAATCCGTGATTCTGTTCTCTTCCTCCCTGGGGAAAAAAAAAAAAAAAAAAAAAAAGCCCTACAGTGGGTACAGATTAGTGTAAAAAGGGTGATCATCCAAAACTATGGAACGACTTTCATGTGAGGAAATTTGTAGTAAATATTTAGCTTGCAGAGAAAATGTTTGAGGAGGGAACTGACAGATTTTCATAAAACCATGAATGGTATGAACAAAATTAGTTGAGAAAGGTTATTTGCAGTTTCTTATAATGCAGCACCAAATGAAGAAAAGTAATGGGATCATTTTATGCATAAATTTGACCATGTATGTAAGTTCTCTCCTAGTACTTAATCCAACTGTGAATGCTATTATGGAAGAGTAACTGGAGAGTTTCCTTTAATGATAGCCTACTAGCATGTGTGCAAGAAGAAGATAAAGAAAAATATGAGAAACCTGGCTTCTCTTAATTTGATTTCTGGTCACTATCACAAAGTGAACACATGACAGAAACTCATAAGCAGCTGGATGAAGAGTTGAAAGGACTTCTTTATAGAACAAGAATTGAACAGGAGATGACTTGTGACCCTACAGCACGATTCATTTCATATAGTCCACTGCCAATGTAAAGTACTGTCCCCTGCTTTGTGGAGATGGTAAAGTTAATTGAGCCCAGAGAGAACAGATACAAGTTTTTTTGCTTGCTAACATTACACTGTTAAAACTCAATAGATTACAGGGAAATTATTTAATTGAGGTATTCATGGAAGCAAAATCAAGTACAGTGACTCTAACAAGTTCAGCTATCAAGCATTTTATGCATGTGCCATTGGACAAAATTTTCTGGCATTTACTTTGCTGAACTTTAGTCCTGTAGTCTTTAAAAAGAGACCAGAAAGACTCTTCTAATTGGAGGGAATACCTCCCCCCCAAAAAAAACAAAACAAAAAACACAAAAACAAACAAAAAAAACCAAAACAAAACCCATCAACAAATAAAACAAACACCACCACCACAATGTACATCCCAACACAACTCTCCTGTGAGTTTTCTTTCATGTCAGCTTTCAGGGTTTGAAGCTGTGTTGCCATCTTACGGAAAGTTGGGGGCTGGGGGTGGGTGTAAATAAAAATCACAGAACTGATAAATTAGGGTTACCTGAAAAACCTCTAAAAGATTGTGTTTGAAGATTTCCCTTCTAAATAGGCACTATTCTTAGTTTGCTGACCATCAGAAACTTGCCGTCTCACAGTGCAACCCCAGCCTGTCACATTATTTCACTACATTCTTATATATTGTTTGGTCTTACTCAGTTTTACGGGCAGTGGTTAAAACTCTGCCTGTTCTTCTTCTGGTAGCCTTAGCTGACTGAAAATTCTTTGCCTTCTTTTTTTTTTTTTTAAACAGAACATTTTTTTGTAGCATGTGTCAAAATTATCATCCAGTAAAATAGATGTGTGGCAGTGATGCGTCACAAATGTCAGGGCAGAGAGATGTTATGCAGAGAAGAGACACTGCTATGTTATGCTATGTAGGTTATCTGTCTAAAATATTAATTGTTCAGTATCCTTATTCTGCTGGCATGGATTTCCCGAGATTTACGTAGCCATATAAATTTATGCCAATATGCTACTAGTTCTAAGTAGCTGAAACACAACATTAAGGTATCATTGGATTCATTAAAAAAAAGTGTGGTCAGTAGGTCGAGGGAGGTCATCCTCCCTCTCTATTCTGCCCTGGTGAGGCCACATCTGCACCTGGAGTACTGTGACCAGTTCTGGGCCCCCCCAGTTCAAGAAAGACAAAGAACTACTGGAGAGAGTTCAGTGGAGGGCTACAAAGATGATCAAGGGACTGCAGCACCTCTGTTATGAGGAAAGGCTGAGAGGCCTGGGTCTGTTTAACCTGGAGAAGAGGAGACTGAGAGGGGACAGTGACAGAGAGAAAAAGACTTCACTGAGAGGTTCAAATTATCAATTTATTTGGACTTCATTCACAGGTCCGATATGCCACTATTGCAAGTTCTTATGGATACAATGGAAGAATGCACTATTGCAATTTAAGGAAAAAAAACAAAAACAATTCACAGAATACACTATTATCACCTAATAAGTGATCCCGAGAAGTAACAACACAAACCACCAGTGCGCTAGATATAAATACCTTAAACGAGTGCACAAATCACGATCTTAGAGCACACTAGACATCATATGTATGTTATCAAATCACTTACCCTCTCTCTCAGGTAAGGCCACTCAATCCCGGGAAGTTACCTTGCACAGCGTCCTGGACAAGGAGGGGAAGAATCTCCTACAGGCCAGCTGTATCTTTGAAGACTCCCCATTTTGCTCCCCAAAACTTTGGACTTAAATATCATGTTTCGATGACTGGGCAGGATTGTGCTCGAGTGGATTACACTGTCTGGGATGGTTATCTCTGGTGGTTTGATGGCCCCTTAGGCAGCAATGTTTATTTTGTGATGTCTGGTCTCACACTCACTGAACAGTGGTGGGACGTGACTCAGGGCATTTTGTTTGTTACAGGCACCTTTTGGGTTTCTGTTCTGATTTCGATTCTTATTGTAATGTAGTGTTGAGATCATCCCGGGCTGAGCCATTTCCACAGCTCCGCCCACGTTATCTCTGCATAGATAGGGATCAATAAGCATCTGCCAAGGCGAGATGGAGCTGAGTCAAATGACAACTCCCCACATCTCACCTTTTGTGTTCTGAAACCGGTTTGGCCAGGGGCTCCCATTCAGGGACCTCATCAATGCTTATAAATATCTAAAGGGAGAGTGTTAAGAGGATGGGGTTAGACTCTCTTCAGTGGTGCTCAGTGACAGGACAAGAGACAACGGGCACAAACTGGAACACAGGAAATTCTGTCTGAGCGTGAGGAAAAACTTCTTGGAGGATGACAAAGAACTGGAACAGGCTGCCGAGAGAAGTTGTGGAGTCTCCTTCTCTGGAGATACTCAGAACCCACCTGGATGCATTCCTGGCCAACTAGATGATCTCCGAAGGTCCCTTCCAACCCCTACCATTTTGTGATTCCTTGATTCTGTATTTAATACATTCTGATTTTAGAGACTTCTTTGACAAGAATCTTAATGTTTGCCCGTGATAAGGTTTGCTGTTTATAGCACTTACTAACTTTGAACAGTGGAAAAGTTTCCCACCTTTTAAACACAGTTGGTGTATCCTAGGCAAATTTGAATATATATCAAAATAAAACGGTTTGGTGACAAAGGGAAATAAGGTGAGAAGGACAAAAAAGGAATGCAGGGGCAGAAGTGTCAAAGAGGGGGAAATCAAGAATCATGAAAAAGAAATACATGAAAAATTATACGTTCTATCCCTAGCCTTGAAGAATTCCTCTTGTTCTCTTGTTTTTTATTTTACTTAAAACTAATCCCATGTTTGGCAATGCAAGTCACCAGAAGCCTTCTAGACTGGCCTTACTTTCTCAGTTATATATTGAATATATATATATATATATGAATTTTATTTTTATACACCAGAAACATAACCAATGTGAAAGACCTAATACACTCGTACATCAACAGGTAATTTTAAAGGCATTTTGAGGGGCATTAACATAGTGACAGTACTGTTATGGTACTTAGTTATCCAAATGCTTTACATTGATATCTATTACTGGAACAGCCATCACATTATGGGAGATGAAGCTTATTTACTTGATTTTGGAATAAATTACTAAAAAAATGACCATTAGCAGTGGCAATTTCTGTATCGCACAATTTGGATGTTATATGCTGCTGAATGCATGTATTTAAAACAGTATTATTTTCTATGGTAGTATTTACAGAAGGATTTGCTTCCTAATTACTGTGCTACTTTGGGACAGGATGTTTTAACGGCCTTACCTGTTCCTTTTCCTATATTATTTTATTGGGTTTTGCCATTTAGCCTGCACATCGCAATTGATTTTAATTTTTCAAAAACTCATTTGCTTTGTAATACGAAGTAATGTTACTGAAGGCTTCCTTTACATTTAGAGTAAGTGAATGTAAGCAAACATATGGTGAATACACAGTGTAGAAACTAAATACGCCTGAGGTGGGGTAGCCCTGGCTACTCATTTATTCTCCCAGCCTCAGTGGGACAGGGGGAGAAAATAGGATGAGAACACTCATAGGTTGAGATAAAGACAGGGAGATTGCTTACTAGTTATTGTAGTGGGCCAAACACACTCAACACTGTGAAAATTAATTTAAGTTATTGCCAATTAAAACAGATATAGGTATGGAGAAGAAGAGACAAACAGTAAAGCAACAGCTTTTCTCCCCACTTTCACAGACTTAACTTGGCTCCTTCACTCCAGACTCCTTCCCACCTTCCTCCTGTGTGACACGGGGAGGAATGACGGTATGGTCAGTACACAGCAGTTTCTTCCTGCCACTCCTTCCCTGTTACATGCCCTGCCCTGGCATAGGCTCTTCCCATGGGCTGCAGTCCTTCAGGAAAAAAGCTCTGGTGTAGGCTGCAGTTCTTTCAGGAATATCCACCTGCTCTTACATGGGGTCCTCCATGGGCTACAGAGTGAATATCTGCTCTGGCATGGTCTTCTCCACAGGCTGCATGTAAATACCTGCTTCACCATGGTCCTCTTCCAGGAACTGCAGGGGAATCCCTGCTCTGGTGTGTGGAGCACCTCCTCCCTGACTTCTTCTTCTCTCACCTTTGTGTCTACAGGCTTGTCTCTCACACTTTTTGCCTCACTTTACCAGGCAGCATTTTGCGTTTACTTGAATACATTTCCACAGAGGCACTATCGTCTTGGCTGAGGGTCTCAGTCATGCCCTGTGGTGGGTCTGTTGCAGCTGGATGAAACCATCTGTGTCCAGCACAGGGCAGCCCTGTCCTCTTCCCACAGAGGCCATCCCTGCAGCCCACTCTCCACCAATACCAAAACCGTGACACATATGCCCCATACAATGTCCAGTGGGGTATTTTAAGCAATTACATTTTCTCCTATTTCACAGTATCTACAGTTTTAATTTACTTGGTTATTCCAAAGACCATCTTCGCCTTTGCTATTTTTAATCTGCTACCCTTTCATTTTTTGAATGTTGAATTTTTTGACTAATAATAAGTTAAATATTAGGTAATATTAGGTAATATTAGGTACATGGTATTTTGATATTTGGTACAATAAAGATGGAAGAACTTTTTTTTTTTTTTTTAATAAAAAACAATTGGTTTTTTTGAGAACGTACCTTGATTTTTTTCTTTGAAAAACAGTATTTCACTTTACTCAGATTTTTAAAATAATCTCAATCTGAAGAATGCTCTAAAGGTAACATGAAAACTGTCAAAAACATTGGAGATTAGGTCTGGGTAAAAGTTGAAATACATTTCATAAAAAAGTCTACTGCGAAATCTAGTTTTATGAATAAGTATAGAATACAAAATTTCTTTTTGTCATTTGGAATTTTCTTTCCAATGAAATGAAAATATTTTAACTCAAGCTCCAGAGATTCTTTGTATCTAATAAATCAGAATACTTACATTTGATTTTGAATGCATGATTAAGCAATTAAACAAATAATGCATATAACATACAATGTTTGTTTCCTCAGCCATGTTGTTGAATTAAAACATAAATGTTGAGTTAATTCATGCAATAACAGTTGAACGATGTTAATATTTTCACTTTAAGAGTGAAAGAAAATAGATGCTACTAACTTACCTCTAAGTGTGGACTAATCACCATTCAGCTATGGGCAACCTAACTGTTGGCTTCTCTAGCTACTGTTGGGGCCTTTTTTGAAAAGGTGGTGTTTGTGATCACAGTGAAAAAGAAATGGAAAGCTGGAAGGCAAACAGTGCTGTAAATACTGCACTGGCACATAAGCACACTCATTTCCTTGCTGATCCCGCTGTCCCTCCAATCAAAAGTGTTGCACGGATTACACCCCAGATCCCAACCAAACAACTGATGGAGCTAGGAGTTCTTTCCTTTGCTAAAAAAACAGCTAGTAGGTTCTTGACTCTCGGAACATGACATACCATGTTATATGTGAACTTTCTAGTCTTCTACTTTTCTGGATCTTCCAGGAAGACTCGAGCTGCTTCACCTTTCTATAGTTTTGTTCTTTTTCTAATTCTTACTTCTGTCTTTTCCTTCCACTGGGACACTTATTTTCTCTCTCTGTGTCTTCCTCTTTCTTTTAGTAGTCTAGATACGGCTGCTTATCATGATGAACACCAAATTCTCAGGCTATACCTATACTACGCGATAAACTTACTTAAATGCAGTCTCCTTAACACCATATTGGCAATTAATCTCATTTTCACTCCAAACTCACAAACATGTCTTGAGTGAATATCTTATTGATGGTGAAATACAGGAGGCAATCTGAACACTCACTTTTCACAGCATTAGGGGCGTCAGACAGCTTTCATGCCTCTAAATAACTGAAAGCAAAAGGTAGCCAGAATTTTTTCCTTTACATATCTAAGCTATTAGATGCTGAAAGGCTGTAGCAGGGATTTTGAATCCTCAGAGTACAGTATCCCACACCACTAAAAAGGAATGACTGTGCTAAAAGGATAGGAATGGAGAAATACCTGCTGTATTCCCAAGTTTCTCCACTTAAGAGGAAGGAAAAACTTTTAACCTTTTTTATTTTATTTTACTTTTTTAGGAGGGGAAGTTTCTAATCTGTGAATTAGGTGTGCTTATATTTCTTTCAGAGGAGTATTTTTAAATATTGTTTCCCCATCCCACACCTTGATGTGGGACCTTGACAAAACCAATGCCTTTAGCCAGTGCCACACCTTCAAAAAAACAGTGCCTTTAGACAGTTCTTGTCACTGAATAGTATCTGTATTTAGAACAGATTAAGAGCTGAGTGTTGTTTGTGGTGCTTTAAATGTCTTATGAAATTTTCGAATTACAGCCTTCTCATTGTCAAGATTCATGGTGATAGGAGGGGGTGTCTAATGTTTGCTCATAATTTTCATTCCAATGGGTAACGTCTAACATCATGATGATACAGATTTGAGCGTATCAAATGACAGCAAGCTTGGAAGTTGGAGAAACCGCGAGTATGTGCCAGAGGCATGAACTCTGGCTCCACTGTAATTGTTACTGTGATGTGCTGAAATGAAAATAAAATACATTTAATGGTGTTTTTCTCAATTAGCGATATCACTGAACAATGCTGAGAATATTTAATGACTTCAGCAGAACAACAGCAAACACAGCTTTATCAAACATAAATGGAAGAGCTATAATAGTCTCAGACACAAATGCATATAACACAGCTGGGGATTGCTCAGTTTGTAACCTGCATTTCTCAACATTTCCTTAAACCACTAGAGCCAAATGAAACCTTCCCCAGGGATAACATCTGGACAGTACTTCTAAATGGCATGCTGTCACATATGTCAAGCTCTCCTGTGGCTTAATGTGCCGTAGGCTCAACAGCAGTTATCACTACTGCCATTGACATAATAATCGCTTGGCAAAACACTGAATTGTTTCCTCACTGCAGTCCTATTCATAGTGATTACTTTACTGAGATCTTATGAAAACTCTCTCCTTAATTATATCTAAAATGTCTGTGAAATAATTAGAAATGGCAGAATGGAAATTTTCCAGAAAAGACTTATAATAAAGTAAGTATTCTGCAGGTTCTGCTTTATTGGAATATACTGTTATCACATCAGTTTTCATCATCAATTTGAACATTACTTCCCTTACCACTAAGATATATATTGAACTATCATGTCTCTTTTTCAAAATGTTCCATATCAGTATCATCATATCTGATGCCAGAAGTCATAATATTGACTGAGAATTTTTTTTTTTTGCTGAAATTTGTTACCGAAGTCTTACATTTTACCTCTTACCGGTTTGATTTTCTGTGTATCCATCTGTATTTGAAGTCACCAAGAATATGTGTTCTCTAATGGAATCTTTGCTTTCAGTACTTAGATAGCAAAGGAAACCATTCTAAAATGATTATGCTTAGCTTGAAGTTTACCGTGGATGGATTATGAAAACAAAAAGAAATAAAGTATCTGCATAGTACACATATAACAGAAAATAAGCAGCACTGCAAACACAAGCAAGTAATTTGTACACAAGGACCGAAGTTATTGTCTCATTTCTGATTGTTTCCTTTCAAAAGTATTCTGATCCTGAACCCTTTCCTCTGTCATTTATGATGATACTTAGTGCACAGCCTGTATGAAATTATCTTTCATATATAATGTAACTGGTCAACAAACTTTCTCTGTTAAGGTCTACCATAAAGATAGACAGATACTAGCGTAAGTTCATCCTATTTCTTTACCAAAGCATTAAATTTACAGAGTTCCATGAGACATTATATCAGATAAGTGCAATGAAACAGGTGACACTGTCATGTGTGTTGGAAAGATGAAATCAGTTTAGGATCATGCTCCTGCAGTTTTCAGGTCTGAATAGTCAAAAATGTAAAAGGAAGATTTGACACTCAGGTGAATAATCAAGTGGCCCTTCTTAAATATGTGCCATAGCTGCCAAAAGATTAATACATCTATCAAATCCACGACGCTTAGCTTTTCAGAAAGGAAAAGAGAGACAATTTTAAACTGGCCTAACAAAATAAAAGACTGGTAGACTAACAGTTAAAACTTTAAATAAATAAAAAACTAATGAAAAAATACATTGAAAAGACAGTTACAACTGTCTTAAGAAAAAAGTGGTGGTAAAGATGTTATGCAGTTACAGTTTAATTTTTGGGTATGTTTTATAAGGCTGAAAAACAATGACCAGCTGAATACTTGACAGTTTCATCACACAGTTTATCTTATCTAGGTCCATAGTGTCTAGAACGGATGTTTGCTAGCAAAGATGCAGTGCTGAAATTTGATGGACCGTAATATATGTATAGGTAACATTGTGTGCATCTCTATAGGTATAAAAATGCATTCTGTAAGATCTTTGAGATGTTTTACGGGGTAAGCAGGCAGCTCTGAATAACTGCAAATTTTGTTCTTCTGATGTCTGGTTTTTATTTATATCTAGCAGATTTTTTTTTCTACAATACATTCCTCTCAAAACATACAATTTTTAAATATGAGCCTGCCTAACCCTAGTTCATTTACTAAAATGCAAATTAGAAAGGCACTATTTAATTCTTTTATTAACAGATATAAATATCACACAGTAAAAATTTACATGGCTTCTAAGAGCTGGCTTTTACTATATGTTTTCATATGAAGTTAAATGGTAATTACCTTTATTTATAAATAAATGCTCCAAAATTTATTGAAATAGCTCTATCCACTACAAATAATTAAAATCACTTTTCAAGGGTGAATTAGGGTGTTTTTTCTCCTCATATAATGTAATCAGTCTCAACTAATATTCTGTAGCATAATTTTAGTGAAAAAATTCTTGTTTGTATTACTGTAAATGTCCAGTATACTGAAAGAGAGAAAATTGTCATGCCCTTCTATGAGGAGAGTGAGTCAGAAGGAAAAAAAAACGCTGCATTATAATGACTTAGATGTTCTTCTGTAGTGACAAACAGGAGGCTAACTACCTGCCTTTGCTTCTAGGAGTGTTTAAGAATTTTGCTTTACATTGTTATTGCTTACAAAAAATAAAAGAATTAGTAAAATCAAAATCTAGGAAGGAAAAAACAACCTCCTCCTTCCAGTTAAATTACTTAGTCATACAGAGTTAAGGCTTTCTTTTACCTTCTTTCTCATTCTCTGTAGTCCTCTGACTTCTATTCCTGTCCACAGTGGTTCAGCCTGTAGGGAAGCCCAAGGTTTCTATCTTGGGCTATGTAGACAAAGCCAATGTTCTTGATATTTTAATTTGTGCTTCTGATACTGAGGAAATCCAGATAGCTACAGTAAGTATATTTGGAGTTTTGTCAATCATACTTGTCTGAGAACTGCTTTGGGGAAAAAGAAATCAAACAAACAGACAGATAATTTTAATGAAGTGTAAGGTCTCTAGCAATCTGATGTGATTTGAAATTAACAAAGTATATAAATGTTGTATTGAAACATGAAGTTGCTTCGGAAGACAAATGTCATAATAACAAATGCCCTCCCCTCCCACCCCTTTCTCTTAGCATTTTTTGCTGAGCAGAGGTCATATGGTATGAAGTTGCTAAGCCGTTTTCCATTATGTTTGAAAAGTTGTGGCAGTCTGGTGAAGTTTCCACTGACTGGAAAATGGGAAACATCCCCCCCATTTCTAAAAAGGTAAAAAAGGAAGACCCGGGGAACTACAGGCCAGTCAGTGTCACCTCCATGCCTGGCAAGATTATTAAGCAGACCCTCCTGGAATCTCTACTAAGACACATAGAAAATAAGGAGACGATTGGTGACAGCCAACATGGCTTCACCAAGGGCAAGTCATACCTAACAAATCTGGTGACCTTCTATAATAGGGTTACAGCGTTGGTAGAAAAAGGGAGGGCAACAGACTTCATTTACCTGGACTTATGCTAAACATTTGACACTGTCCCACATGACATCCTGGTCTCTAAATTGGAAAGGCATACATTTGATGGATGGACCACTTGGTGGATAAGGAACTGGCTGGATGGTCGGACTTAAAGGGTTGCGGTCAACAGCTCAATGTCCAAGTGGAAACCAGTGATGAGTGGTGTTCCGCAGGGGTCAGTACTGGGACCAGTGCTGTTTAACATCTTTGTCAGCGACATGGACAGTGGGATGTCGTCAGCAAGTTTGCTGACAACACCGAGCTATGTGGCACAGTCGACACACTAGAGGGAAGGGATGTCATCCAAAGGGACCTTGACAGGCTTGAGAGGTGGGCCCGTGCAAACCTCATGAAGTTCAACCAGGCCAAGTTCAAGGTCCTGCATCTGGGTCGTGACAATCCCAAGTACAAATACAGGCTGGGTGGAGAATGGATTGAGAGCAGCCCTGAGGAGAAGGACTTGGGGGTGCTGGTGGATGAGAAGCTCAACATAAGCCGTCAATGTGTGCTCACAGCCCAGAAAGCCAACTACATCCTGGGCTGCATCAAAAGAAGAACGGACAGCAGGTTGAGGGAGATGATTCTACCCCTCTACTCTGCTCTCATGAGACCCCATCTGGAGTACTGTGTCCAGCTCTGGAGTCCCCAACGTAAGAAGGACATGGACCTGTTGGAACAGGTCCAGAGGAGGGCCACAAAGATGATCTGAGGGCTGGAGCACCTATCCTATGAGGACAGGCTGAGAGAGTTGGGGTTGTTCAGCCTGGAGAAGAGAAGGCTCCGGGGAGACCTTATAGCAGCCTTCCAATACCTAAAGGGAGCCTGTAAGAAAGATGGGGAGGACTCATTGTCAGGGAGTGTAGCAGTAGGATGAGGAGTAATGGTTTGAAACTGAGAGAGGGTAGATTTAGATTAGATATTAGGGAGAAAATCTTTACTATGTGTGTGGTGACAGACTGGAACAGGTTGCCCAGAGAAGTTGTGGATACCCGCTCCGTGTAGGTGTTCAAGGCCAGGTTGGATGGGACTTTGAGCAACCTGGACTAGTGGATGGTGTCCCTGTTCCTGACCTATAGTTAGACAACTGAACCTAACCCACAGTGGCTGGTGTGATGAATTGCCTTCTAGGCTGCACAGAATGTGAGTGTGTTCTGATGCCTAAAAATTGCCTCTAGTGCTATTTGAACTTCCTTAGATTATCTGAGAAAACATATGGGAAAACTATGCCTCCATGAAGATGGAGCTGGAAGATAGGAAAAATAGTTTTGAACTCAAATGGTATTTGCCACTTACCAGGCAAGTGAATCAAGTCCAAGAAGTCTGGTGCCTGTAATGGAAAGTTGTATGCATAATTTGCGTGTAGACAATACCCATGACCATTCAGGAGTATGAAAATGTATCACAGTTACCATGTGATGGCTGTTTAACACGGTGCATCTAAATAATAGTATAATTAATCAAAGTACATATAATCAACATATTGTTAATGTACATGTATTCAATGTACATTTAACCATAACTGTATGTATATGGCATTGTCTTGTCCATTGGAAATATTATATACACCTCTTCAGGAACTGTAATTTTATTTATGAGATTAGGACATTAAAATGTGTTGTCCAAGATATTCTTCAGACCTTAGTCCATGTTGCAGAGATAATGCTATTAGTGTTTGATGAATCTGTATTGTGAGCAAGAACTTTGTGCTGGTGAACCTCACCACAGACAGGATTCTGTGCATGTCCTAGTTTGAGGTAAAACAGAACCAATTTTCTGTTCAGTAATTTTACTTTTCAGTTAAGCCTATCCTAAATAACTGAACTCTCTGAAATTAAAAGCATATTTTTTAGACACTGTTTGCTTACAGAGAGATGAGACCTGATTGTTTCTAATTTATGCCAAGGACCAGTATGAGAGAAGCTCTTGTTTATATTTATTGCTATAACAACCAATGTCATCTAACTTTGTTATTTGCCCCATTAGAGGGTCAGAAGCTGAAAAGCATAGAGGGGTTGCACCTGCAGCAAGGAGCAGACAGGACAGGTGACCCAAAACTGATCAACAGGGTATTCCATCCCATCTGCATCATGCTTAGTATAAAAGCTGAGGGATCAAAGGGTCAGCCTCTTTCTTCAATAGACGGTGTCTGTGGAGGACTCTGTGCGTTCCTTTGCCTTTGATCCCTCTCCGTGCATTCCTGAATCCAGATCCGGAATCCAGTCCCTATACATTGCTGAGTCCAGTTTGGGACTTTCCCATTGCCTGCCAGTGACGTAATCATCATCCTGGGAGCTTGAGACTGTTTTGTATATACTGAAGATATTTCATTATTTTCTTTTTATTATTTTATTTTTAATATTTCATTAAAGTAGTTTAGTTTTCTTTTAAACTTGTATCTCTCTCTCTCTTCCTCCTTTCCCTTCCGAGAGATGCCATCCCTGAGTGGAGAGAGGTCAGAAAGACTCTGCCATTCTGACCCAAACCACAACATGTAGCATGCTGTGATCAATGAAGATGGGCTTGTCCGGTGCTGCAACAGCTGGGCTTCCTCTCATCAGGAGGGACAGGAAATTGCTATCAACTTTTCTATAATTCCCATCCGTTATGCAATAAATCCTACAGTCAGCCTTGAACGTTGGTGCCTTTCTTAGCACTTCCTCAGTGGAAAACAGACCCTTGCACATGAAAAGCTAAATTTAATTGTCTTAATCTGGAGTAGCATTCAATTTTAGCATCAAGATTCTGGACATGAGACACATTCTTAGTGCCATTTCAGGTTTAGCAGGTTATTATTCTGCCTGGCATCTGTTTGATGGTCTGGAAGAGAATGGGTTTCCTATATGATCTTTATTAGCTGTACATTGATGTCCCAGATGCCCTAGAGCTCATCAGTGGGATAGATGTCTTTGCATGAGTCACAGAATTAAGGTCATAATGGTTTGATAACCCAAAGCTCCTTCTATAGCTTGCAAAAAAGATACTGGCATCTCTAGAGACCAACTCATCTGCCCTTTCCTATGCAGTAAATTGTCCTTGGAGGTTATTACAAAGTGAGACCAGAGTGACTAATTAAGACTTGTATGCCTTTTAGATACCTAAAGTAGGGCAGATGAATCCCAAATATATGTGCCTAAATTAGAAGGGTAGTCTGCATTGATTCTCATATAAGCAATGCAAAAAGATAGATTCCTCCAAAGAGCTACTCAGAGCAGGCATCTAATTTAAGTGCTCCGTATATAGAATAGCTTCTCATCCTTTGCTAATTACAGAGGAAACCTCAGGAATTTTACTCTCTCTGTCCTATTTTCTGTCATTTTTGGAGGCAGAAAGAAAATAAAAATGTCAGGGGGAATTATCAAAAAATAACTAGAAATGTTGTGACTGTGTTGCTCAAATGTGATATGGAGGACCTAAGTATGTGTCCTGGTTTTGAATTAGAAAAAATACAATTTTAATCTCTTTCTGTAATTTTAAAGATGTGGTCACTATGCCAATATAGTGTTTGCTGCAGGAGCAATTTATTTTTCTCCAGTTTTGGCCAGAATTTTCATCTCATGAATTGTTAAAATTTTTATTAAAGCTTACAACTTTGAGAAACTGGCATTTTCAGTCAAACAATGGTATTGTCAGAAATTTCTTGACTGTATTATAACCAAAAGCCCAGAAATTCCACAGCCTTACTGAAAAAAAAAAAAAAAAAAAAATTGAGCACTGAGCAAATGCATAAGGCCATGTAAAATTATAATAGTGACAACAAACAAGAATGCAATTGTTGAGATAGAAATACATAGGAGAAAAGTACTGATGAAAATAGTATAAAACCTTAATTTAAAAAGTGGAAGGTGAAAAGTCACCAATTCAACTAATGCATCCCAAACTTAGTGACCTGCCCAATCAACAAAGACGTGTGCATTGCCTGCACTGGTAGTTCTAATAGTATTCAGACTTAATCTAATACAATATTAGTCCTACCTATCTGCAATGAGTATTAGTCAATAAGTAGTTGCTGTGCATGCTGTATGCTATTTATGTATGCTCTGTATGATGCTTTGAAAAATACCTGTGCTTACTCTAAAGATGCCTGAAAAAAGAAGACCCAGTAAGAGGAGATTATAACCTATAATTTTGTTATTAACTTATTTTGCAGCTATTTTTTAAAAAAAGATTGATGCAGGATTCTCTTAAGATTTTAAAATAATGTAATAAATTAATAAGATTAATTAACTGGAGTTACATCTCCAGTACATTGGCCGTGGTCACTGGAATTCTTATACACCTTTATTTTTATGGAATAAAAGTATCCTAATTTATCTAGAAAGAACATTTTCTTGAAGAAGTGTGTTGACAGAGGGAACTTATTAGATATACAACTATGAAATGAAAACAAAGTCATAAAAGTGATAATGAACTATTTCAGATTGTATTTTTTGAAGTTTGCACTAAATTCTAGTGCTTCTTGTTTGGAAAAAAAAGCAGCTCAAGAAATATTTTTCTAGTATCAAAAACATAACCCTGAATGATTATTTAATTCTCTTCTTCCATCAAGATTCTAATATTTTATTATTGATTATTTACTGTTATTCCCAAATTCAAGACTACTTATTTGATATTAGTAGCTCTCTCTATAATGTTGAGCTTATTATAATGAAATATATTGTAATACAAGAGGTTTTTCCTATTTACTGGAGTCTGACCATTTACAGAATTTGAAATATGAAACAAAAACTTTGGTATGGCACTGGGATTTATTTCTGTTTCTGTCAGAATTGCCACTGATAGAACACTGACTTAAAGGCAGTGAAGCTTTAGCTTCTAAACCAAGAGTTTGCCAAGGCAGGATATTTCATTTACGTGCATGGCACCAGAGAAGAGGAAATTAATTCAACTCAGACAAAGAGTCAAAACAGTGGGAGTCTCATAATAATTATTATTCCCTATACAATCAATACATCTACAATGACAATAATCAATATCATAGAATGGTTTAGGCTGTAAGGAACCTTAAAGATCATCTTGTTCCAACACCCCTGCCATGGCCAGGGACACCTCCCACCAGACCAGGTTGCTTAAAGCCCCATCCAGCCTGGTCTTGAACATTTCCATGGAAGGGGCGTCCACAACTTCTCTGTGCAACCTGTTCCAGTGCCTCACCAGCCTCATAGTGATTTTTTTTTTTTTCCTGATAACTAATCTAAAGCTACCCTCTTCCCGTTTGAAGCAATTCCCCCTCGCCCTATCATTACACTCCCTGATAATGAGCCCCTCCCCCTCTTTCCTGTAGCCCCCCNCCATCCAGCCTGGTCTTGAACATTTCCATGGAAGGGGCGTCCACAACTTCTCTGTGCAACCTGTTCCAGTGCCTCACCAGCCTCATAGTGATTTTTTTTTTTTCCTGATAACTAATCTAAAGCTACCCTCTTCCAGTTTGAAGCCATTACACCTCGTCCTATCATTACACTCCCTGATAATGAGCCCCTCCCCATCTTTCCTGTAGACCCCCTATAGGTACTGAAAGGCTGCTCTAAGGTCTTCCTGGTGCCTTCTGTTCTCCAGGCTGAACAACCCCAACTCTCTCAGCCTGTCTTGAAAGGAGAGGTGCTGCAGCCCTCTGACCATTTTTGTGGCCCTCCTCTGGAGCTGCTTGCCCCCGGAGCATAATCCACACAACTGTAATTAAGCATAGATCTCCTTCCTGAAGAGTTTTGAAAACAGGTGGAAAGTGTTAGGAACCTCCATGTGGTTGGGGCTCAGTCTGCCTTGTTTCAAGGAAATATATGCCTATATATATATGCTAAATATAAGAAGACTAGGGAAAGCAGTATTTGTATTCTTGATTATTTCCGTCACTTAACTGCTAGTTTATTCCCTGATTCTGTTTTAACTAGCTTTGTCCAAAAAAAAAAAAAATATAGAGGGAGCTGCCACTAAGCAGTACAGACTGTAGCTTGATGTGCCATCAGACCTCTGAGCCGGAGATTTGTCCCTAACTGCCGTTTATAAGTATGAACATTGTGACTTTATATATAAAGTCCATTCCAAAACACTCACACAGACCCCAGCAGATACATCAAAACACTTTGTAAGAGAGCAACTGCAGTTTCTGAAGATCCACATCCCAGAGTCAGGGAACAACAAGTGTGGGCTGCTCTGTAAGGGTAGATGAACCAAGGGTGGTCCAAAGTAGGAAGGACAGTGCCCCTACCAGGCAGTGCAGTGCCACAGACCCTGAGCAAGAATCACCGAGCAAGTCTGGCGACAGTAACCTCGATCAGACAAAAGGCCGGATGGCCAGAAAAGTCCATAGCAATGAGGCAGGTCTGAGGATCAAGCCAGGAAGTCAGATCAGTGGATCAAGAGCAGGACCAGGACCAACACAATACATAGACAGACACAGGCATATTAGCTACATAGCACAGGCAAGGATAGTGCCTGAACTTGAATGAATGCAGCTAAGAGGAGTAAGATCCTTATTTCTCACACCTTTTTTCCACAAAGCTTCCTTCACCACAGTCTGATCCATAGTCACACAGCAGCACCGTATCAGAGCCTGCTTGAGCACAAAAGCTGAGCCCCCAGCACAGGGCCTGGGGCTCTGACATATGGTACTGAACTCCGGGACTAGGTATTCAGCTGAAAATAATGATAGTCTAGAGGTGTCAGCTTTGGCTGCTCTTGCTTACTTATGTGCCCAACAGCACTTGTGGCCACATTGTCTTGTTGCAAATAAAGTAATGTGGCTTTGATACAGAGGTATAATATGGAAGCTATTCATGACTCCATACTTCATGGGCCAGCAAGACTCCACATTTTTCATGGAAGAATCTGCAACTAAAATCAAGGTTATTCATCCTCATCTTTCTTTTACCGTCAGCAAATACAAAAAAAAAGGCACTTTTAGGAAGCACTCTATCTAACCAACATTACAATAAGGTGAAACACATATCAGTACCTTGTAAGAGCCTCATTGTCTCCTCTCAGAATGGAGGGAGACTAAAATCACTGGTTTAAGTGTAGATATCTGTTCCACTGATCAGGGAGGGTTAACCCTGGTTAATGTCCAAATGCCTACCCATCCGCTTTCTCACTTGTCAAAGGGCAGGGGAAGAAAATAAGATGAAAAAGCTTGCGGGTTGAGATAAAAACATGGAGATCACCTACCAGTTGCTGTCGCAGGCAAAATAGACTTGATTGTTGGAAAATCAATCTAATTTATTGCAAATTAAAATATATTTGGGTGGTGAGAAACAAAGACAAAAGATTAAAACAACACTTTTGTCCTCACCTTTTCCCAGGATCAGCTTCACTCCTTCATTCCCAACTCCTTTTAGCTGCCCACATCCTAAGCAGTGCGCTCCTCACTGCTCTGCAGTGTTTGCCCTTTCATAAATCTATTTTCCCCGAGGTGCCACCATCTCGTCTGCTGGGCTTAGCTGTGTTCTGTGGTGGGTCTATTGTCTGCCGGAACCAGCTGTGTCTGGAAGGCGACAGCCCCAGTGTCTCCTCACAGAGGCCACCCCTGCAGCCCCCACCTCTGCCAACACCTGGGCACCTGCACCCAACACACTGCTATTTGTGTGTAATCAATGAGTCCTGTCTTAGCTCCCCATCATACCAGTCTGTGCAATGGATTCACTTCTACAAGAACAGAAAGGTGGAGAAGGCTGGGATGCATGATGGTTGAGGAACCTCAATACAGCAGATGTTTACATAGAGTTTAACATCTTGTCTCTCAAATTTCAGATGAGTATAACGATTTGGTGCCACTCCGACAAATTAGCTGGGCTTATCCACCAAAATCTTTAATATAATGGACTACCAAATAGAGGAAAGATATCTATCACCTTAGAATAAGAATTTCTAAACATGCCTGGGAAACTAAAACTAAATAGAAAGTTATGTAATTAATTTTAATATCTTTAAGGTAACACAGCCTAGGGAGGTAGACAGACAATTTCTATCATCTGGTACACAAATGGATAGGTGGGATTTAGGTAAGTTTATCTATATATGCACACTATATTCACGGAAATCTCAGTAGAGATCATATTCAAATTCGTAACAATATTTAATATTCATGTAGTAATTAGTTTAGATAATGATTTTTTTATACTTTTTCTATATAGATCTAAATTGGAGACTCAGCCTGTGAAAAGCAGAGCATTGCTAAATCATATGTGTAATAAGATTGCTTCTAATAAGTGCTTCCCTTTCGTGGAATATTGCAGTATGTTCTGCACCTCCATATGTTGTTGTGCCACCGTGCCAGTTACAAATAAGCTTTCTATACAGCGCAGCGTTTTCATAGACGCACTTTAAAAGTAACCTCAGAGGGGAAAGATAAAACATTGAAATCTGACAGAAAGTCTGTCAAATGTCAGCTAGGATTACAGTTACACAGAACTTCCAAGAGATATCTAGAGGCCTTTTATCTGTTGATGGTATGGCTGACTATAATTTTAAAATCAAAAAGATGGTCCAAATCTGTCTGTCTATGAATAATATTTTTAGGGGTTTCCATAATCAAATTAAGTTTAAAAAATGTTAATGCTATCTGGGAAAAAAATAATACTTTTTGACATTTGAATGGCAATAGGATGCTCAGATAAATGCTTGTTTAATTATGTGAATTATAGAACAACTCATATATCCTGAATTTCTATACCATCTTTTATCCCACAGGATTCTGTTCACAGGGGCTTTCACTATTTAGAACATTAGAACTATTCAACCACTTTTCTTAAGAATGGATTGCTTTTGAAGGTCTTGTGGAACAAGAAAAATAATGTCATTCTGAAAACAGTGTGCCAGGAAGGCATTGTAACTTACTGTATGCTTCCTGATGACAGCATGCAAAGTAAGTGTTGTAACATACAGTGAGCATACTTACGAAGGAAACATATCACAATGAAAATTTTCGGGATCTTAAAAATGTAACAAAATTTAACAAACAAGTCCAATCAACACAACTGAAGTTGAGCTTTCAAAGTCTTGTTAATAATCAGCCTAGAGCCTGACCTTGAAATCTTAACAGTATGCCTCATTCAATTCTCCATTTGTTCATGGAAACAACCTATAGGATCTGAGGAATGATATATGCACTATAAGCACATGCTTACAGTTTTCATTACATTTTATTAGTTCCAAGTTATTATTTTACCCCTCTCTGAAAAAAAAAAAAAAAAAAAAGTAGAACTGTTTTAACGTCAGTCTTGCTGATTTAACGTCAGTCTTGGTACAGAATATTTCCTCCTGTGTAGCAGAAAAACTGGTGAAAGAGGTTAACCCTCTAAAATTTTAAGATATGTTTCCTTAGTTTGGCTGTTCATGGTTTAAACCAACCAGAACCCATGTGAGTGTAGCTATCCAAATCTCACTTCGTAATCTTCACTTGCAGCATGAGTTGGCTCACCTTCAATGCCACTAGCTCATGCTCAAGGCTGTGGTTACCATGTTCACTCAGCAGTTCCTAGTCTACTGGAAGTGTGAGCAGATTAAACTGTATCTGCTCAAAGTATAGAGAAAATAGGTTCATGTCTGCTGTAAAATCCTGTGTTCTTTTTTTATACTGAGACTATTTCATGAAAAGCATTAAAAATATCTGATTAATTTGATACAACATTTCAACATCTGTCCAGAGATTGGACTGGTCTTCAGTTGGACTCAATCTGAATTTTTTGAAAAAGCAATGTTCTTTGGGCTTTCTGGAGATAATTTCTATAGAGGATAAAATGCTTTCAGTGCAAGAGTACTTTCTGCAGTAATACAGGACACACTCAACATGTTGCCTGAACATGTCCTGTTTTGCTGTGGTGGGGTAACTCTGGCTGGCTGCCAGGTTCACACCAAGCTGCTCTGTCGCTCCATCCCCTCAACTGGACAGGGGGAGAGAAAGTATGATGAAAGCCTCATGGGTCAAGATAATGACACATAGAGACCACTCACCGATTCCTGTCACAGGCAAAACAGACTTCACTTGGGGTAATTAGTTTGATTTATCTCCAATCAAATCAGAGTAGGACAATGAGAAATAAAACCAAATCTTAAAACACTTTCCCCACAACCCTCCCTTCTTCCTGGATTCAACTTAATTCCTGACTTCTCTACCTCCTCCCCCTGAGCATGCAGGGGGACAGGGAATGCGGGTTATGGTCAGTTCATCACATATTGTCTCTGCCGCTCTTTCCTCCTTACACTCCTCCCCTGCTCCAGCATGTGGTCCCCACCCATGGGAGACAGTCCTCCACAAACTTCTCCAACGAGGGTCCTTCTCATCGGCTATAGTTCTTCACAAACTACTCCAGCATGGGCTCTTTCCACAGGATGCAGTCCTTCAGGAACAGACTGTTCCAGCATGGATCACCTGTGGGGGCACAAATCCTGCCAGGACCCTGCTCCACCACGGGCTCTCCATGGGGTCACATCTTCCTTCAGGGCACACCCACCGGATCCAGCATGGGGTCCTCCATGGGCTGCAGGTGGATATCTGCTCTACCATGGACCTCCATGAGCTGCAGCAGGACAGCCTGCTTCACCGTTGGTCATCACCACAGGCTGCAGGGGAATCTCTGCTCCTGGAGCACCCCCTCCCCCTCCTTCTTCACCGACCTTGGTGCCTGCGGAGTTGTTTCTCTCACATATTCTCACTCCTCTCTCCTGGTTGATGTGGTGCAGCATTTTTTTCCCCTTCTTAAATATGTTATCACAGAGGCTCTACCACAGTCACTGATTGGCTCAGCCTTGGCCAGTGATGGGTCCATCTTGGAGCTGGCTAGCACTGGCTCTATCACAGGACATGGGGGAAGCTTCTGGCATATTCTCACAGAAGCCACCCCTGTAGCCCGCTAACTGCTAAAACCTTGCTGTGTAAACCCAATATATTTGCTCAGTGGTTCTTAAGGTTCCTCAGAGGATCTTAATCATATCTTCTGGCTACCTCTCTTCTGAGATTTTCCTTCTAATTCCAACACTAGACAAGTTTAATTATAAAGCAAATATCAGATGCATTCAAGAAGATTTCATTCAGGTTTTTCTTTGCATGTCATGAGAAATTGTAAGCTGACTGTTACCCCATTAACATTTTACAGTAAAATCAAAGCTTATGTAATCAGATATCCAGATCTTGGAGTGAAAATTAAATTCTTTGAAGCCTCTTTCCATTCAGTAACATTAAGAAAACTCTCAGATATAAATGGAAACCAGAGATAAAGTCCAACTCTGAAAGACAGTGCTATGAAGATGGAGTACTGTTTTGCTGACATCTTGACAAGAAGATTCTAAAATGTTGTATTAGTTTAAAAAAAAAAAAAAAGAAACAAAAGGACAGTGTGGCAAACAAAACTTAGGTGCCTATAATCAAGAAAAAAAAATTGTGAATCCTGTAATAGAATCAGAAAAAGAACACAGAAACGTACACACAGAATTAAGCATCTGAGTTCAACATTCAGGTACCACTTTCACCAAACTTCTAAAAACTGTATTCCAGTTTGGTGGGATACTTCACCTGTGTTTCTACAGATGAAGTTATACAGTTGTCTAAATTAATCCACAAAACTATTGAAGTCTGTCAAAACTAATGCTTGATGCTTAAATCCCTCATGCATTCATAAACCAGGTAATTTCTCATTTACATTTGGAGCTTTACCTGATAGACGTGTCTGGAGACTACTACTACATAAAGCACAGAGTAAATTGAATGATCTTACTGAATAGGTTAATTTTCTTCCTGATTTCAAGTGGTAATTTGCACTCTGAAAGCTGTTAACAAGTGTATTATGGGAAAGGAAGACAAGAACATGCCACTCTTGATTGATTTTATTTTTTGTTGTTGTTGTTTAATTGTTATGTATTAACATTAACAAATAGTATTAAGTCTTTCTTGTACTCAGGAGTCCAGACCTCCACACAGCACTCCTGATTTTGTCTCAAACACTCAATGTAGTATCTCTCAAGCTGTAAGGATGTTCTAGGAAGTTTCAAGAAGCAGTGGATACATGTATGTGGACAAATGAATGGAGCACTTCATCCCCTTTCAATTGGAACAGGTCTGCTCTAAAAGTACTTGTTTCCTCCACTGACTGCAATGAACGACTAAAACAACTAGCTCAGATTAAGAGACCTATTAGCAACAGTGAGTGGAGAAAGTCAAGAAGGTGAGTTATTCTGCATGGGCATCTTTGTAATTTTGGATGTAGTTTTCCACCTTGGATTTTCAGTGAAATTGCAGGTGAACAAACTTGTAGAAGATTAAATCAGGTAAAAATAATTGATGGAATATGTGTAGGGAACATTTAGAGAGTTAAACTGAAAATTATGAAGATCATATATGTCTTTATGTATCTCAACTATAAATGACACAATTTGGGTAACAGAGTTTATAGTTCTAATTTACCCAAAAGGCCATATCTTCCATCAAATCTGGAGCTAATCTTATCTATCATGATATGAAATTACATTACCATGGGCAACCATGATATAGTCAAACTCATATTGAAAGACACAGAGATTGATCAAACCTGTTAAATATCCAGTCAGAACAGTATGGGTTGAGATCAGTGGGCAAAGTCCATTGTGTTCCTAGGTTTATGCACCAGGGAGTAAACTAAATAATTGTGAAATCTCTGATCTAAGTCCATGTATCTATAACACTCCCTTAAAAATCTAAGTACAACATAACTGCACTGTTGAACTCATAGAATCATAGAATTGCCTAGGTTGGAAGAGACCTTTCAGATCATCTAGTGCAACCATCAACCTATCTCTGACATAAACCATCACTAAACCGTATCCCTAAGCACTATGTCTACCCGCCTTTTAAATACCTCCAGGGATGGTGACTCAACCATTTCCCTGGGCAGCCTGTTCCAATGCGTAATAACCTTTTTGGGTGTAATTTTTTTTCCTATTATCTAGTCTAAACCTCCCCTGGCACAACTTGAGGGCATTTCCTCTTGTCCTATCACCTGTTACTTGGGAGAAGAGACTGACCCCCCACCTCACTACAACCTCCTTTCAGGTAGTTGTAGGGAGCAATAAGGTCTCCCCTCAGTCTCCTTTTCTCCAGGCTAAACAATCCCAGCTCCCTCAGCCAGTCCTTATATGACTTATTCTCAAGACCCCTCACCAGCTTTGTTGCCCTTCTCTGGACCCGCTCCAGCACCTCAATGTCTTTTTTGTGGTGAGGGGCCCAAAACTGGACACAGTACTCGAGGTGGGGCCTCACCAGTGCCAAGTACAGGGGGACGATCACTTCCCTAGCCCTACTCACCACACTGTTCCTGATACAGGCCAGGTTGCTGTTGGCCTTGGCCATCTGGGCACACTGCTGGCTCATATTCAGCTGGCAGTTGACCAACACACCCAGGTCCTTTTCTGTTTGGCAGCTTTCCAGCCACTCTTCCCCAAGCTTGTAACGCTGCATGGGGTTGTTGTGACCCAAGTGCAGGACCCAGTACTTGGCCTTTTTGAACCTCATACCATTGGCCACAACCCATAGATCCAGCCTGTCCAGATCCCTCTGCAAAGCCTTTCTACCCTCAAACATGTCAACTCTCCCACCCAACTTGATGTCGTCTGCAAACTTACTGAGGGTGCACTCAATCCCCTCGTCCAGATAATTGATAAGCATGACATCTATGGTATGGAATATTCCTTTGGCCAGCCTGTCCTGTCTATGCTACCTTTTAACCTCTATGGGAAGCTGAAAGTGTCCTTGACTAAACATTATTTAATAATAAGCATTTATTTGCAATTATTTAATAATAAGCATTATTTAGCAACAATTAAAACAATATTTGTTATCAACATTATTCTCATACTAACTCCCAAACACACCAACTACTAGGAAGAAAATTAACCTATCCCAGCTGAAACCAGGACATTCTGAAAGTCGGTGAGAGAGGAAGATTTCATTCTCCTACATTACCACTTAAAATCCAGAATACAGTATTTGAACTGGTGTTCATCAGCACTCCTTAACGCAGGTAATTCTGCTGAAATCAGTGTACTGAGGAATTACTATCCATGACAAAAATGACAGCAGCAGAATGAACTCTAACTAAGCAATAAAAATACGTTCAGGACTTTTTTACATCTCAGAATCATACAGTCCATGATAGATTAATTATATGATACCAAAGTGAAAGAACTATAACAGGATAATATTATGAGAACCTCTGCTACCAAAAAGTCACTGGGTTCTTCTGACTATGCCAGATTGGACAAAAAACTATTTTTCTTGCATATTTACTCGCTATTTCTTTATGCAATATCATTTTATGAGGATATTGCCTCTTACTGTAGCAAAGAAGTACAGCAGAAATAAACCACAATTATTAACGCTAAAGGAATAATTTAATGATCCCAGATTTAAATCTCTGTTCTCAGAAAGGCAGCTGAGAAGAGTGTTCATGTTATTACACTTGTTGTAAAGTGGTTTGCAATGCATTGCATTCAGCTCAGAAAAATTCCTCCCTGAAAAACAGTATTAAAAAAAAATACATTTTTAGTAAATTTATTCAGACATTACTAGTACCATCCTCTTCTCTCCAGAGAACTCTGAAACAAAGAAATCTGTCAGACTGAGATAAGCATCAAGCTTTATATGGAATGCAATCTCCTCTTAATAAATATAAAAGATACATCCAAAATAATATTTGTCTAGGATTTGCCCAGTATGACATGATCATGAAGTCCATTAAGAGACTCTCTAAGCCCTTTCAAAACACCATAGATATAAAAAGCCTGGATATAAAGTAATTTAAGTTGCACACTGAACAAATATCTCTAGGAATACTAAGCATGAATGATTATTATGGTAATTCTGGGGAACTGGAAAGAAGCAGTGCCAGCAATGTCAGTAACGACAGCATGAGGGCATCACAAGATCGTAGATATATAGTCAGCTGTCATTAAAGCTGCTTGTAAGCTTATGTTCACATACTCATGTAAAAATAGCATCCCTTTATTGCATAATAGCTACCAAAGAGACTATTAGGAACACCGTTTTTGTAAAAATGTGTTACTGATCCATTCTTTCACGAAGTAATTTATGGAAAATCTGATCTATCAACACATAAGCAGTAGAGAGCATATAATTTTATTTACTGATACCTTATAACTGTTTGTTACATCTGTAGTGTAAATTTGCTCTTGATTTTTTTCAGAAAATGCAAATCCATTCATAAGGCCTTTAAATCCTTAATTATTGTAAAGTTACTTTTTCCTATAAAATCCCAAAGTATTAGAGATCAATACCTAAGGCAGGAACATCTTGACTGTAGCACGGATTATTAAATATAAAAAAAAATAAATAAAAGAGTATGAATATAATTCTGTTTTCCTGATTTGAAATAAGTTATTTTCAGTTTTTGTCTGGAAGAGGAAAGTAAAAATATTACCTGATTAACTTAAGAATAAACCTATCTGTCACAGTATCCCATTCCTAATAGTAGCTGGTAATGAATACTTGGAAAAGAAAACAGGACTTTAAAGACAGGAACAGGATATGAACATATTTCTCCACATAATCCCCCAACTTCCAACTGTGGAATAAGTACTTTCTAAGATAGAAGAATTGTGTTTGTCTCTGACCACTTGGATAGATTTTCTTTCCACTGCTCGCTGATTTCATAAGGCTTGTTATGATCCAGGTGACATTTCCACAGCTCTAATAACATGCTGTATGAAGCTTTTATGAGCTGCACCAGTTTCCCACCTTGGCTAATTAATAAAATGAGAAAATTACATGACTGTGGCCTGATCTACCACTTCTATAACTAGTGTCACTAAATGACTAGGTCAGGTTTCTCTTGTTCTTAATTTATAGTAGGAGAATGAGCTTCAACTGCAAAGACAGTGTTAGTGTTTTGTTTTTTTTTTTCTTTTTCTTTCTATTAATCACTTGAAGAAAGCTACAAGCCTTACAATTTTTATGTAAACATTTCATGTTAAAAATCCAGTATTTTATCTTAAAACAAAACAAAACAAAAACAAAAACAGCCCAAAAATGGCTCAGGACTCCCTATTTACAGTTTTGAGATGACCATGCTATTTTTTAAAAAATTATTATTAGTATTACTACTACTACTACTACTATTATGATTATTTGTAATATTAATATTATTGTTGTTGGGGTTTTGTTGCGTTGGTTGGTGTTTTTATTTTTTTTTAAGAGACAAATCATTCTGTGCTGCTGTATATCGTTTTTTGCTTGGATAGGGGAGGTAGCCTTCCCATCCATCTCACTGATTTACCTCCTATTCCTATTCCCATATTTCTCTCCTTCTTTCCGTGTTTTTCCAAGTTCTTTTTTTTTTCTGCAGTGGTTTCTTAGGTAATTTCCAGATATCTCTTTTGCTAGATATACTACTTAAATATAAATGTGTATTACATACATCTCTGAAAGGCACTTTCCTCCCATCAGTCTTGGCATACTGCTGTAGACCTCATCCTCTCTAATCGTGCCTGCACGCTTCAGAGAGTTTCTTTTTTTTTTTCTCTTAACCATGGTACTCATCCTGCTGTACCTGTCACGTAATTCTTGACATCTCCATATATTTCTATTCCTTGCGTAGCTGACAAAATGGCAAAAGAATTATGTCATCCATTAGGACAGACTTGCTTCTACTCCGTTAAAAGGGATATGAGATTAGTATCTGGACAACCTCACTTTCACTTGCAAAATGTAAGTGGACACCACAGCCTTCTTACAGAAAGATTCTGCTGCTTTCAGTACTATGATTGTAATGGGTGATGACAACCATTTGGATAAATACAAAAATTACCTAATTGAATATTAAAGGGAAAAAATAAGAAATTACTATGGTTCCTTTAAATCAAGCAAAGAATATTATGAATTTAAGAATAAAATCCCAACTGGTGGCTATGCTGCTATCATCTTCTGTCATTTTCTCCCTACTCCTCTCATGTGTTGTTCCCCTTATTCACACCATATATCTTCAAAGAGATTTCTTTCACTTTTTTCCACCACTTTGACAAAACCAACCACTGCCTACACTTTCCTCCATAATTCCACATCTCTGTTCTATTCTGAGGCACATAATACTTAATAATGTTCTCCCACTCACCGCTTTGCTGTATGCATCAGAAATAAAGCAGGCAATAATATATCTTTCCACTACTAAAAGGATTCTCTAAGAATATAGGAAAAAATGCTAAATTTATTCCTGTTGCTTTCACTGGGAGTCAGGGTGAATAACATCAACTCCTAAGTTTTCAGGAATTTCCATCTTGATGACTGTCTATATAAAACTGAGCTGGCCAGTCATTGCAGTTCCTTGTATCTCTGAGGACAGATGAAACAAGGTACTCTCTGCCCTGGTCCTCTCTAATTTTCCTCTTTGTGATTTCATGGTTTGGGGATGTTACATTCCTTTTATTCAGAATTAATATTCAGACTTCCAGTTTATAGCTAACATCCTTTGCATGAAACATCACATGTATTTTAGGTGCCTGTTACAATATTAGAAAATTTTGTAAAAGAAGCCTCTACAGCACTCCATGGGGTAGGAAAATACAACCTCACAACCACAGAAGTAAGGCAACTAAATATCTCTGAAAGTTCAAGCTAAATCCCAAGGCCTCACATTAAACCTTGGACCAGGGAACTTAAATAATGTTATTTAAATCCCAGGAGTGTTCTTTAACCCCTCACAAGGTAAAGAGTCAATGTGTGCAAAAATTGTATTACAGGAAGGCATTTTCTGACAACAAGAAAGAAATCCTTCCAAAAGTCAAACCCAGGCCTTTTTATTCTATCAATTTTGCCAAATAACTGTAATATTATGGTTCCAGTGTCACTCACAACAAGAGATACAGTAACTTAAAACTGAAGTTACACAGAAACACGAATAAGTCAGCAAGCCACTTAGCAGAAACCTTTGGTTTTATCACTGATGGGCATAATCTAGAAATACAGATTTAACCATGTTCCAGGAGCCTCCTTACCC
>VYZM01003900.1:67185-100899 GCA_013398915.1 Dromas ardeola | reverse complement strand
ATTGTCCCGGAGGCTCCTTCCCCCCCCCCCCCCCCCCGCTAAGGAATTAAGATACATAGATGCATTCGGTATTTTCTAAAAGACTCTTACATGCCTGTAGATTCCAGATAGTGGATCCAAGAAGTTTTTTATTGCTAGTATTTCATAGTTTGTAGATACGTAACTATTTAATTTATTTTTTTTTAAACTTAAAACTGAAAAAAGATAACGGTCATTAATTCAAGACCCACAAAACATGCCTTCCTTAAAAGAAACAGATAAGCCCTGGGGAATGGCTAGCAGATACTGTAGGGACATAGAAAAGAGTCAACAGGAATGAAGTAGGGGATTTATCTTTCCTACATGACAATACTTTTTTATACAGTGTCTTTCATTGTTTTATTGATTTTCCAATTTCAAATCTGCTTTGAAAACATACGGTGCTTTTATCATCTGTAGCTGTTGATTAGAGTGTACTTCTGGTGCTATGGTTTTATATTTTAACTTGTAACTGTAAGTCAAAGCATAGGCTTGGCTCTTACTACGGTACAAGTAAATGCACAGCCATAAAAACGAGTGCAATAAATAGACATGCAACTGGGAATGCAAAAATGGGCATTTGAAGATAAAATTTAAAAGAAGATGAAGTACAATGTTATTAATTAGTTGTTATCATAATATCTGTGGTGAGTTTTAAGCATTGTCCTTTAACAAACCTAAGCACACATTCATAGATACACATACACACGTGCAGACACGTTTATATAAAGTTGATTTATTAAGACTTACATGGTTCATTCTGCTGCATTAAACTTTTTAAAAAACAAAGAAAAAATAAAATGTATGGACATGTTTATTTGAAAATAAAACCCTTCTGTATCACTTAGGATTAACATGTTATGGTGCCAGGAACTGTGCAAACAGACAGTAAAAGACATTGTATGGAGAGCCCTAGTTGAAAGCTTCTCCAGTCCAAGGACCGTCTCAAACTGATTGGACCAGGATTGAAAAAACATGCTACTGAGTATTGCCAAAAACAAACAAAAAAACCCGACAACCCCCCCAAAAAAAACAGTCTAGCATAGGTAAATCAGTTTCAAACCTTAGGAAGTGCAAGACAATCTGTGGCATTTCCTGAAATATGGAAAAATTGTGGAGATTATTAATATCTGAATTTATCAATGTTAAACATTATACCACAACATGAAGTTTGTGAATACAGGAGGATAATACTGGTAGCTGACATAGTCTTATATTCAAACTCCACAGTCACTTGCTCTGAAAAAATTTCAGAGGAAGGTGTGGGGAATTCTATAATGGACAACTACTGTGAGAGTAAAGATTTCTGTATTATTAGTTTTTCCTTGCCCTCAGCAGTACGCCATTGTTTCATAAGGTGAACTGTGAGACTCTATTTTGACTCTTATTTAACATCAGGTAAGGAGTCCATAACAATTTTGGAGTTCATCTATCAAATCTGATGTTTGATTTTGATCATAACTTCACTGTTTATGTGCCTGTTATTCTGCAGAGACCAGTTGAGTCATTGTTGATTTATACATGTGTGAGTAAAGCCAGATTTGTTCCCGTGAGATGGGGAAGGTATAGTTCCTCTCTAACTACCACAGTGAGACATCATCTAGTCCAACCCCCCGCCAAAGGCAGAGACACCTTTCACTATATCAGGTTCTTCGAAGTGTCACCCAACCTGACTTTGAACACTTCCAGGGATGGGACATCCACAGCTTCTCTGGGCAACATATTCCAGTCCCTCACCATCCTAAGAGTAAAAAATTCTTCCTTTTGTCTAATCTAAATCTACCCTCTTTCAATCTAAAACTATTGACCCTTGTCCTATCACTACAGGCCCTGTGAAAAAATCTTTCTCCACCTTTCTTATAAGCCCTTGTTGTATATTGAAAGGCTGCAATCATGTCTCCCTGGAGCCACCTTTTCTCCAGGCTGAACAACCCCAACTCTCTCAGCCTTTCTTCACAGGAGAGGTATTTAATCCTTCTGATCATTTTCATGGTTTTCCTCTGGACCCACTCGAATAGATCCATGTCTGTGTTGTCCTGGGAGCCCCAGAACTGGATACAGTACTCTAGGTGGGATCTCCCGAGAGCAGAGTAGTGGGACAGAAGTACTTCCATTGACCTGCTGGCCATGTAGCCCAGGATGCCATCGATTGCAGTGATCCAGTCATGTGATTCGTCTCATTTCAGCAATAGCGATTAGATCACAGCTTTCTAGCTGCACAGTGGCTTCCATTTCCTCCTGTTTGTTACCCACAGTGGGTAACATGCATTGGTATGGAGGCAGCTCAGTTGGGCTATCGACCTTGACACTGTTTCAGAGGAACACATCCTAATTCCTCTGGGGCATTTCACAGGTGTTTCCCCTTTTGTTCCTATCACATCAGCAGCCCCTGGCTTTTATCTTTTGCCCAAAGCTCCATCACCTTCCTCCACTAAATCTAGTTTAAAGCTCTCTGTATAAGTCCAGACAGCTTCTTGGCAAAGACCCTGTTGCCTGACTTGGTCAGGTGAATCCCATCAGCTCCCAACAGACATGTCTTCTCAAAGGTAGATCCATGGTCATAGAAGAAAAACCTTAAGTATGCCACCAGCCATGTGGCCAGGCATTGACCTGTTCAATGCAGCTTCTTCTTCCTAGAATCATAAAATCATTTAGGTTGGAAAAGATCTTTAAGATCATTGAGTCGAATCGTTAACCTAGCACTACCAAGTGCACCACCAAACCATGTCCCTAAGCACCACATCTACATGTCTTTTAAATGCCTCCAGGGATGGTGACTCCACCGGTGAATTCCCTGGGTGTCCTGGTTTGATGTAAAACAGAACCAATTTTCTGTTCGGTAATTTTCTTTGCAGCTAAGCCTCTTCTAACTAACTAAACTCTCTGAAATTAGCAGCATATTTTTTAGACACTGTTTGCTCCCAGAGAGATAAGAACTGATTGTTTCTAATTTATGCCAAGGAATGATATGAGAGAAGCTCTTGCTCATATTTATTGCTATAACAACCAAGGTCATCTAACTTTGTTATATGTCCCATTGGAGTGTCAGAAGTGGAAAAGCATAGAGGGGTCGCACCTGCAGGGAAGAGCAGACAAGACAGGTGATCCAAAACTGACCAACAGGGTATTCCATCCCATCTGCCTCGTGTTCAGTATAAAAGCTGAGGGATCAAGGGGTAAGCCCTCTTTCTTCAATNCTCTGTCTGTTCGCCTGCCTTTGACCCCGATCCCAGCATTCCTGAATCCAGATCTGGAATCCAGTTCCAGTCTGTCATTGGGTCCAATCTGAGACTTTCCCAGTATCTGCCAGTGACGAGATCATCACCCTGGGAGCTTGGTACTGGTTTTGTATGTACTGTATACATTTAATTATTTTATTTTTATTTTATTATTAATATTTTATTTTTATTTTATTAATAGTATTTCATTAGAGTAGCTTATTTTTTTTCTAAACTGATAAGTCTCTTTCTCTCTCTTCACCCTCCCCCTTCTGGAAGAGGTCAGGGAGAGCATCTATAATTTATTTCAGTGGCCAGTTCAGCCCAAACCATGACACTGGGAAGCTTTTTCCAATGCTCGACAGCCATTTCAGTGAAGAAATTTTTCCTAATATCCAATCTAAACTGAAGCAACTTGAGGCCGTTTCCTCCTGTCCTATCGCTTTTTACTTCGGAGTAGAGACTTACACCCACCTCACTACAGCCTCCTTTCAGGTAGTTGGAGAGAGCAATAAGGTTCCCCCGAGCCTTCTTTTCTCCAGGCTAAACAACCTCAATTCCCACAGCCGCTCCTCATAAGACTTAATCTCTCATAGGACTTAGACCCTTCACCAGCTTTGTTGCTCTTCTGTGGTCGTGCTTCAGCACCTCAGTGTCTTTCTTGTAGTGGGGGGCCCAAAACTGAACACAGTATTTGAGGTGCAGCCTCACCAGTGCCGAGTACAAGGGAACAATCACTTCCCTAGTCCTGCTGGACATGCTATTTCTGATACAAGCCAGGATGCTATTGGCCTTCTTGGCCACCTGGGCATGCTGCTGACTCATATTGAGTCGGCTCTCAACCAACATCCCCAGGTCCTTTTCCACCAGTAAGCTTTCCAGCCACACTTCCCCAGGCCTGTAGTGCTGCATGGGTTTGTTGCAACCCAAATGCAGGACCTGACGCTTGGCCTTGTTGAACCTCATACCATTGGCCTCGGCCCATAGATCCAGCCTGTCCAGATCCCTCTGTAGAACCCTCTTACCCTCAAGCAGATCAACGCTCCTGCCCAACTTGGTGTCATCTGCAGGTACTCTGTCAACCAGGCTTCTAAACAGGCCAATGTCTGCCTTCTGGAAGGCCAAGGTAGCAATTCTGCTGAACCCCTCCTTACTACTCCAAGAATCAAAAACTGTGTCATTTTGTGATTACTATGCCCAAGATGACCTCGAACCATCACATCACACACAATCCCTTCTCTGTTAACAAACAACAGGTCCAGCTGGGTGCCTTCCCTAGTTGGCTCCCTCACCAGTTGTGTCGGGAAGTTATCTTCCACACACTCCAGAAACCTCCTAGATTGTTTCCTCTCCGCTGTATTATATTTCCAGAAGATTTCCTGTATTATATTAGCAGACCTGTATTTTCTGAACCCCTTCATCTTTCTGGGAGGATAGAGGAGAACACCACCTGTGTTACAAATCCTTTTAACTTTCCTCCGAGTGACATACAGTCTCTTTAATGGTTCTAAGTTGCCTTGGCGTGGTACCATTTGACCCTGTGTGGAATAGTAGGAGTGGATGATAAATTTTAGTGTTCACAGACTCGGTAGGCTCTCAGTGATATTGCCAATGCAAGCTCCTGGTAGGTTAGAGACTTGCCAGTATATGACTTCCCAGTCTATAACTTTAGTCTGTGACTAACTCCTTCCCATTCTATGACTTTTGCTCCTCTAGACTCCAAACTATTACTTTAAACAGAATTAGTTTTCAGACTTTTATACGTTATTGCAGCTATGTTTTTAAGGAAAAAAATCTTCCACAAATAACAAACTGTAAAATATTATAGAGCATGTTTCATACATACCCCATAAAGCCTTTGAATCAGATCCATCTCCCTCTGACAATATCAACAAAGCCTATTTCTATTCTAGACTCTCTTATCTCTGGAACAATCTTTTTAGAGATCATCTCTTTTGGTGTCAACCACAAGGTCTGCAGAGAAATTTC
Source organism: Dromas ardeola (assembly GCA_013398915.1). Taxonomy (NCBI): domain Eukaryota; kingdom Metazoa; phylum Chordata; class Aves; order Charadriiformes; family Dromadidae; genus Dromas; species Dromas ardeola. The sequence continues at coordinate 95,674 of VYZM01003900.1, read as the reverse complement.
CTTAATTCACTCGTTAATTTATATACAGAAAATTCTATTACATTCAAACCAGAATCTGCGTACCTGAATACTAAGCAGGAATAAGAGTTGTTTAGACTAAAAATAGTTGAGATGAGATGAAGCAGGAGAAAATAAATATCAGGGCAGAAGACTTTGTCAGCCCTACTTGGTTGTGGAAAATTACCAAATCATAGAACCATAGAATGTGTTGGGTTGGAAGGGACCTTTAAAGGTCATCTAGTCCAACAACCCTGCAGTAAGCAGGGACATCTTTAACTAGATCAGGTTGCTCAGAGCCTCATCAAGCCTGGCCTTGAATGTCTCCAGGCATGGGGCCTCCACCACCTCGCTGGACAACCTGTTCCAGTGTCTCACCACCCTCATTGTAAAGAACTGCTTCCCAATGTCTAATCTAAACCTACCTTGCTCTAGTTTAAAACCATTGCCCCTTATCCTATCGCTACATGCCCTTGCAAACAGTCTCTCCCCAGCTTTCTTTAGGCCCCCTTCAGGTACTGGAATGCTGCTATAAGGTCTCCCCGGAGCCTTCTCTTCTCCAGGCTGAACAACCCCAGCTCTCTCAGCCTGTTGTCATAGGAAAGGTGCTGCATCCCTTTGATCATCTCCGTGGCCCTCCTCTGGACCCATTCCAACAGGTCCCTGTCCTTCTTGTGCTGAGGGCTCCAGAGCTGGACACAGCACTCCAGGTGGGGTCTCACGAGAGCAGAGTAGAGAGGGAGAATCACCTCTCTGGATCTGCTGGCCACAGTTCTTTTGATGCAGCCCAGAATGCTTTAGAGAAAATTTTCATTGTGTTTTAACCCAGTCTTCTATTGAAAATTGCAAAATATTTGGATCCTAATCTTCAAAGGTATTCAGTGGTATAAAGCCCACTGAAATTCAAAATGTGCAACATTGAAACTTCTGGATGATAGATCAGATGATGACCTTGCAAGATTTTTCAACTTTTATCTTCTGGTGGTCAGATTCTGCTCCTTTTATTTTGTAGGACACGTTGGACAGCAATACGTAGCACAATTGTGGGAATCACAAAAGTTTGTAAAAAGAGATCTTAGTTTAATAACTTTCATTATGAATTATAAAGTATATAATCACTGCAATACTGTGAGATGCTTTTTTCCTAAAATTTACTAAACTAGCCAGGTGATAGAAAGAAGGAGGAAAAATGATATATAAGGTGGATTCAGACAACCACTGACTCTTGATTTCATTGAAATTGTTATGAATGTTTTCACTTTTTGCAAGCTCAAAATTTATTAAAAAGTTAGCTTTTGTTTTCTGAAAAGTTTGAAGTAGACTTTTCAGTGAAATCTTCTGAAAGACTATAATACTTAACATTGTTCCCAAAATAGAATTACAGTAAATGCTATTTCATTTTTAATATATGTATCACAATTCATATCCAAGTACCATTTCTTAGTTCAGTAAATTGGTAAATTGAAAAGGAGTATGTTATAAATAGAAACATTATGAATTCTGAAAGTACTGAAATGTCATTTGATATGAGGAGGTTAATAAAAAGTAGCAACTGTGCATTAAGTTAACTGCCTTTCTTAAAGAGAACTGTGTAAAATCCCAGGTTTCTTTTTATATAAATATGTTATAATAATTTTTCTTTGTTTTCTAAGTTGTTCCAATTTTTAAAATTTTATTTTACCATTACATTGATAAAATACAGCTGTCAAAATTATTTTTAGTGCTAATAGGGCGAAGTCATGAAATGTGCAATTATATCTTCATTTCTTTATTGTTGCACTGATAGAGCTTCCTTCAGGTATCCAGCGGTCTGAACACAAATAAAATGACAATAACATCGGTTCCAAGTTACTAGGCAGTTCCTTCTTAGTAACTGGCATAAAAGAAATACTCTCTGCAGGACTATTTTCAGATATACTGCTCATAATAGAGAGCGATTTCAACATTTGGAGAAAATGACTGACAGATGGCATTGTTTCTTTTTTTTATAAACACAGTTGGAATGGAGTTGAAGTCTAAAAGACCTTTTGTCAGAATACGGATTGTGAAAAGAAGCCTGCACTGCTTCTGACAACGATGAAGACAGTTAACTCATGCCCCACAAGTTTTGTTCATCACTTAAAAATGCGACTTTTTGGAGAAAATAATAAAGGTTACCAACACAAATGAACTACACTATAAAGAAGAAAGCAATATACTGTGAGTGATAAGAAAGTTCAGTCTGGGTTGCTAGCAAGGCAGTCTCTCATTAACAGATCAAGAAGTTTGGCCCACTAAATTAAGACAAGATTTTTTTAGGAAGGGGTGATAACAGAGTCTAGTAATTTTTTAAGTTAGATATAAGAAATAAGTTTTCACACTGACCAAAACTAGTGAAGCCATGGACTGTCTGTCACTGTTTGAGCAATAAACATTGAGCCCTCTGTATTACCTTTGATATGCATGTAGAAGAGAGTGTCCTTGGAGTTTAATGTAAATTTTCAGATTACTCTAAGAAGACTGCACTACAGCAGACTGTTCTGATGGTGCAGTTGAACTTTAAAATCTTTAGTATGTGGCCATTAAATATTCCGCAAACGCTTTCTACACCTGATGTGCTCTTATAAGCTGCCAGGATTTAACAATTGACCTGTGATTGATGAAGTGAGAAGACCAAAAGCAGTCTGTAGAGTACTAGTGTCCAAACTCTTGCTGTGAGTCTGACTGACTTCAACGAGCAATACTGAAGTTTTATGTCTGACCAAAGAAAAAGAGAAAGGGTATTGCTTTGTCTCTATCACAGATTCAGCAAAGTCCTTCACATTTAAAGTGTGAAACCTGGCTTGTAATGTCAAGTTACTCTACTTCTCAACTCTACTCTACTACTCAACTCTACTCTACTACTCAACTTCTATTCCAAAGTGTTTTTTTTTCTTATCTCCCTGCTTTCTCTCTCCTTGCCGCCCTCTCCTCTTCCCCCTCAGTGTAAGAAATTTCAGGGAATTTTAGTGATAGGATTTAGATTTGTGATATGTAATATCAAGTGATAAGTAATATCAAGGGTATAGAATCACCTCCACTTTTATTTTACTTGGTCACAGATAATAAAATAATCCTCCTTTTTCAGGTACTGCAGGAACTTCAGTCTGGTTTTAGCTGTTCACTTGAATTGGTCTGTTCTCACTGGACAAGATCAGAATAAATTAGTTTTCAATTGAAATCATTTACCACTTATGTTGAGTGCGCATATGCTTTTTCGTATTTTTAAAAGCTGCTGTACAGTCTTACGAACTGCTCATTTTATTCCTTCAATGTGGAAAATAAATTATCAATCAAAAATATTAACAGTAAGCATCCTGAATCATTACTTATCTTAAATCTTGATGCATTGCCTATTGAGCACATTAATTTTCATACTTGCATAGACACAGTGAATTCCTGAGGGCAATATGCCCCATGAAATTGCATGTTGTTTTATTATTCAAAAAAATTCATCTGACCTGATAGTTACCTGAGGACAGTCCTCAGGTATGACTGATAACTTCATAAATATTTTCCATAGCCTACTTTACCTGTCAAAGGAGGATAAGGAATTAAGTTTTGCTTAGCAGAACTCAGGAATAATTACACAATTTCAAAGTAATGCTGTTTCCCACTCTTAATTTATGGCATGGTACCAGTTAGTCTTTAGGGAAGCTATGCTGTGTTTCTGCTGACTGAAGAATATAAAGTCAGAAGAAACTCTCTGAGACAGCTATTCATGTCCACACTGTTGGCTGTAAGATGTCATAGCTTTGATTCAAATTTCCATGCTATTCGACACACAGTACAAGCCTATAGTGCACACAGACTCTGTACAAATCCCATTTTCTTCCGTGACTTCAGCCTCTCTGAGAGATCCACCAGCACATGACAGATTGTGGTAAAGTCAGACTGTATGTGTAACAGAGTCAGATCCTGTTCATCATGCCTAGATTCTTCGCGTAGCGCATTTAGTCCACAGTAACGGGTTTTGAGTTTGTTCTGTTGCTTCTGAATTTTGCGAACATTATCTCACTTGGCAATTACAGATGTCAGGTAGATTTTTACTAGAGCATAAGACTGGGCTTGAGCTTGGGCTAAGGGCAGCTGTAGCTTACTGTATCTTTCTGTCATATTGCACATTTCAACAACACTTGTGAAACGCCTACAGGATTTTAAAAGTTCAATAAATCACATGAAAGAAGCATGGAGGATTTATCAGCTGACCTAGTCTGTCCCTCTGCTCCAACATAGGATCAGCTATAATTAATAGCTAAGGGTTTTGTTTATTCAATAATAGCCTGGGGTTAAAGGGAGGATACTGATAGGGGTATCACAGAAAGTGTTTTCTTCATATTTATCAAAGAGGCTAAATCAATACAGAAAATCTAACCTGAACTCAGCCTTATTAATGAAACCGTGACTGCTACATTCACATCATGTGTAAATATTTCTCTTTTTAATTCTGTTTTTTCTTCTTTTCATTCTCTCTAATATATTGAAAACCACATTTTGTTGCATTTTTAATATAATAAACAAACTGATGTCTTCCTTTTTTCCTTTTTTTTTTTTTAACACAATATTATCAGTTTTATATAAATGGACATCTCGAAAATGAATATACAAAGAAGAATCAATTGGTCATTCATTTATATTTGCATTCTTTATCTTATTTCCATTGATTTCAGTACACTTGGTCCTGTCTGAAACTGAAGTTATCCCAGTTCAGATTCTGAGCATGCATATTTTCCACATAAGACCATATCTGATGTGATAGGAAATCAAAGAGATTATGATCGTGTTAAATCCTGTTATTTCATAAAAAAAGATGGATCTTTAAAATTACATTAAAGCAACAGCAACAGGGAAGTTTATTAGTTTTGATCTTTGAGTTAAAACTTTTTTCACGCTGAGAATTCCCCTACATGCTTATAAGGGATCAGGCTGGTATGTTCAGGAGGGAAAAAAAAAATAGAAAAAAGATTTGTTAAGAAAAGTACACAGACTTTAAAACAAAAACAATTAGTTTCTAACTGCCTCAAGTGTCACTTTATCAGCAGGATCTGCTATTGCCTCTGTACTAAAAGAATGAAATAAAATAATTGTGTAATGGCAAACATGTAAAATCTCCTTTAATCACATATTTAAATAATGAATCTGACTACAACTCCAGCAATAAAAATGAATCTTTTGCTTGTTGTAAGCATACCATTAATGTAATACTCTGATTTGTTCCCCAAATATGCCTCTCAATGGTAATATCAGAATTAAAATAAAATTGAAAAAAAAGTTTACAGCTGAGATGTTCACAACCCATATCTAATAGTCTGTCATGGGAATAATTACCCATAATGGGTATCCAAGGGATATAATTGTCTGCTGCTGTGAATTAGGAGTGCCACAGGTGGTGTTAATCACTTGGAATGTATTGGAGTAGAACAGCAGCCAGAGACTGAGCCTGCTTAAGCTTGATTTGTGGAACCATTGTTTCTGGACTCTTCAGACATAAATTGAGCGCATGCTAGTGATAATGCACATTCAAGTAGCTATATTGAAACAAAGGGCTATAAATATAAATGAAGAGCACAGGAAAGTTTGGTTCCTTAGCAAAGGTTACAGAAATGGTCATGAGTAAAGTTGTTCCGTGTTGCAGCACTTGCATTTTTTGATAGGGAACAGGAAGCAAAAAGGTCAACAGCTGCTTTTATTGCTTGAACCTGCCTGGTACATATCAGCAAAAGAGCTTTTATCAATTAGGTATTCCAGAACTTTCAGTCTTCCAATATTTCCATGGTATATTACTTATATAGATATATCCTCTTTGATGATGAACTTAAAGCTTTCTTCAGATATGATACTGATTTATTACAACATTATCATCTGAATTTAAGAGCACATCATCAATAGTTTCTCAGAAATGTGGTGGACAAAGAGACTGAACTGACTACAATTTACATGAAATATGTAAACATATAATAACTAAATAAATGTGGTCATACTTGGGTCTTCTCAGAGCAAAGTCAAGGCCTTGACTAGGTATCTGTAGATAAATTAGAGACACAGGAAATGAAGCTCCGAATGATACCATATGTCTTTAGAGATGGTGATTAATTCAAAATCTAATTCCTCAAGTCTTTAAAGGAATTAGTCTGTAAATTCTGTACAAACTCAAATACCAAAATCAATTGTCCCTTTAAGGCATGAAGGAAGAGAATGCTGGTCAAATATCACTATGGAATATTCTTTCTAAAAGTCAAAGCAACATAAACCCCATCTTTATTTCTGAGGTCTTTGGAAGCCCTTTTGCATTTTAGAGCGCACAGTTTTATATGCCCATTACATATAGGAAACTGATTGATTTAGTTGTGACTTTTGCAAGTGAAGAGATAATACTTAGAAAGAAACAAGTTCCAGCCACATGAGGATTTTAAAAAGAAACATAAAGAATGAAATGAGACCTCAAGATTGATGGTTTGAGTTAATCAAGGGGTTTTGGTGTGGTCTTTTTTTTTTGTTTGTTTTGTTTTGTTTTTTTTAAAGTCATCTAGTTTACTAAATTGTATCATTGCTGAGCTATAGCTTATAAGAATTAACACACATCATTAAACCAAGTTTCATACTCCAGCAGCTTCTTCTTTCTCAGAATGCTTAACTGGATGGGCTAATTACAGCTTGATAGCAATCCATGAAAATGATAAATATTATCATCCTCATTTTGTAGATGGGTTTATCAACACGCAGATTGTGTCTTGCCTAGAGTAGGAGAAAACATCTGAACATCATCAAGAAAAAGATACTTCAGCTTTTGCTGTTCCATGTATAACTCTTAGATTGTGCTTATTCTTCACTACATTTCTTACAAATTTTCTGTTTACCAGACACAAAAAAGAAAGAAGAAAATGTGAAAAACTGCTAAAGAAAGAAAAAGTAGGGAAAAATACAAAGAAATCTAGACTAAAGCAGAGGAAATCTGTTGGTTGGGTAGATGAGGGGGTGGAATATAAGCATAAAGAATAAAATTACATTTATCTTAATCTATGAGTGAACTTGATTTTTTAAAGGCTCTGAAATTGAACATGTTAGAAAGAACTATGCTGAATTTATTTCTTACCTTCAATGGACTAAATTTCAGACCAAAATTATTAAAAAAAAAAAAAAAGAAAGAAAGAAGTATTCTGAAGATGTGGAAACAAAAACTGAAAAAACCCCTGATATTATTTACCAAAGTTATTTAAAATGAAAACCCAAATTGCTACAGACTTTTTTGGTGATTGGTTCCTAAAAAACTCCTACCACAATGCATAAAACAAGTGCATAAATATGTAACCACACTCAATAAAGAAGATAAACTTTTTCATTTTATATACCTTCAACTTTAGTTGTAAGAGCAGAAAACAACACAGTACGAAGACTTGCACTGCTATATATCACAAAATTTTTCTTCATATATTTACAAAATAAGTGAAAATGAATCATCATCGCATATAAACCACTAGGAATAAGCATTTTTGTCAAGAGCAAAACTTCTGCTGACAACTACAGCTCAGCAAGACAATAGCATACTGTGTCATATAAATATGTGTTATGGAAAGATGTTTTACCCTCTCTGTGATTTTCTCTTATTATTCCAATCTTTAAAGTATTTGCAGGAATGGTACTTTATTCTGTGTTTTATTTCAAATATCACTGTAAAATTACAAGAATTGGCACTCTGTCTAAGGCTCTCAAATCTGTAAGACTTCACCTGTAGCAACAAATATCTTTCCTTAGCTAATAACCAAGAATTAGCACACAACTACACATATGTATAACCATTTCATTGTGCAAATCTAATAAAAGTTGGTAAAATACAGTCTGCCAAAATGCTGTGTGCACTGTGAATAATAAAGCAGATTAACACACCACTCTCTGTTGGAGAGATGGTCTGTTTACCTCCCAGCACTGCCAAAACTGTGTTTTGCAGGAGATGCCTAAATTGTCATGATCGAAGGGGGAAAAAAATAGGTTAGCTCTTTGTCTGCAGATCCTTAGAGGTGTCCACCTATCTTTTGTTCAGATAAATGACATGAGAGGACCAGGATTACTCCAGAGGGCCCAGAATCTGAATTATAAACAAAAACTGTGAAATAGGTGAATTGGGTTCTATGCACTATTCGTCTTGGCAAATCATATAGGAATCCTTCAGAATACAGGGAGTCTGTGCTCTAAAATGATTGTGCTTTTTCCAGGAGTGCTGGTTTTTAGCCTGTTTGAGCTTTTCAAGCGAAATGGCATACCATCTCATTTTCTCTGTGAAATACGGAAAAAATAAAATACTCACCTTATATATCTGTAGATCAAACTTTATGACAGTATACCATTATATTTATGAGGTGGCAACAGTTTTCTTACCGGTTTATTTTAAAGGCAAGTGATACTCACTTGTACTTTACATCAGTTAAAATTTCTGCTTTTACCTTAGATAAATAAATATGAGAACATGCCAAGAATAGATTGCTTCCATTTTTAAAATTTATTTTGAATCTAAAATGTCTTTTATATTTTGATTTAAGGGTGTGTTTTACTCATCTATCTATTAAAACCTACTAAAGTAAATAAGCACAATCTTTTAAATGTGGCCATGTCAGTTGAGTAATGACTTACGCAATGTTCAAAGTCAGCATATTATAAACTCTTTAGCAAACACTAACAGTGTTTAATGACAACCACTGTGTCTGAGTGTACAGTACTGTTAAATGTATTCATACGGTCTGAATATTAATCCTTAGTTGTGCATTTGATACATTAGAACTGTATTGTTTGCACCAAGTTTAAAATACAAAAAATACAGAACCCTCAAGGTAATGGATTTATGTTAATGTGGGTTAACATAGCACTAAGCACAGGAAATGAGTATACAATAAAGAAATAATACTTTAGAATACAATGCCTTTTATACCTAGTAAACAAACATTCAACATTGTTAAGGGTAAATTGAGCAATATAACATTTTATTCTGTCATTTGTTATATGAGAGAATGATTGATGCATCTTAAATTGGATTAATATAATGAATAGGCTAAAAACCCTAGAATTCTTATAGTACCACTTTATCTTTATTTCTGTTTTCTTTTACATTTAATTTTCATAAAGAAATTGATTGATTATGGACAGCAGACGAAAAAGAAGAGGAAAAGAACATAAGAACAGAAAAAACATAATCACAGCCACTGCTTGCTGAATAGATACCGCTAAGCAAAATGTGGGAACAAAAAAGTTATGTAGTTATGTAGTTTTAGGTCAATAATAATTATGATTTAACAATAAACATAACCATAGAACATTGTAATATTAGTGCATCCCCCAAATTAATCTGTTTCTCAGTAAACATGGAATCATTTGAAACACAAAGTGAATTCTTAAATCTGGATTGTTTTTCCCAAAATCTTACATTAATAACACAAAAAGATTTCTGGTCAATCTTAACATCTGTTTAACAACATAAAGAAAAAAGCCTTTTTAAACAGATCAATAAATACAGATAGGATAAATTTTGAAGCATCAAGGCTCGACCATGTGAAAGTGCATATAAAGCTGTGTATGTATTTCTACAGTTATCATGGCTATGCCTGGCCATCAATATACTTCAATATTCAATTATTTAAACTTGACAGTTGAATTCATATAAATGTAAAAATGAGACAATGTTGTCCAAGTTGGTAAGATATCAAGATGAGAGTTATGATAAATAGTAACAGGTCAAGGGAGATATGGGTGAAATAAGGGCCTCGAGATTTCTCTTGGGAAGAGGTGGTGAGATTGTAAGGAATACAGCTAAAGGGAAGGAAATTTTATTGAGGAAGTCCTGGATAGAACTGAGGGAATGTAATTCATCATAGCAATTGTACACATAAAATATGAAATAAGAAGGAGAAAAAAAAGAAAGAATAATAATAATAAAAAGAAAAAGAATAGGGAAGTTTCTGAATACCTAAATGGAATCAAGAAATGCATCCCGAGAGACAGTGAAGTCTAAAGAATTAATATAATTAAAGAGAAAAAAAAATACAATAAAGGACTGTAAGAGATAATGGGGTCACCAGGACAAGTACTGGAATTACAGGGAGGAAAAGTTAGTAGAACCACACAGCTGATTCAGAGCATGTTTTACAAGAGAAGGGACAATAACACAATGAAGTTTTCAGCAACTGATGGTGGTTTTCTTAGACGACATAAACCTTTTAGTATTTTCATAGGAGTATTAGTGTAATACCACAGTTCTCATTACCAGGTATGTTGTTGTCTCCAATTACATCATGTCACCATTTATAAAGAGTAAGTCTAGTTCCTTTTTCCAATGTGGCTGTTTCATTACTGGTACACTACCTTTTCTGTCTAAACATGTAGAGCAAAATGCTCTACACTTTTTCACTCTGTATTACATCCAGTTTAAAATTCCACTGATGCATTTTATTATTTTATGTATTGTAGGCTGAAACAAATGCAAGATGGCAGGGTAGATTAGCATATCACACATATGTTGACCTTGGTTGTAGTTTGGTTTAATGCTTGCGTTATGATTAAAATGCAACAGGTTATATGGAAGCAAATGAATCAAGTACAAAGTTTTACCTAGAAATTAGAGCTTAGAAGGGCCAACAGAACCATAACACATTTAAGTAGACTAGGAAAATGAGAGAGGAGAGAAGGTTAAGAAATTTTTAAACTTGTTTAACTTGGACTTGAACAAATACAAAATCAAGATCTAAGGGTTGTTTGTGGATCCTGTGCTTAGGAGCCACTCAAACATCCATATCCAAAGTCCTTCTTTACTTACATATAAGCGGATGCAAAAGAAGAGTTGGCCATTTACAGTGAGACGCTTTTAACCATATTTAGGTAAAAGTACATTGCTTAGTCAATGTTGGTTCTCTAGGTTTCCTCTTCAGTTACTGGAAAAAAGACTGAAACTTCAGAGAACAGTATTTCTTATTGCATTAAGTCTATTATATGATTGGGTAAATGGCATTAATGGTACCTATCTTTTCCCACTGATTACAGGCAGAGCTGTGAGCACATTCCAGCTCCAGAATGTCTAAAATTATATAAATTCCACCTTTAAATGTGGAAGTCAAGAGTGAAAACTACTCAGTAGCGTAGATTGCTGTTGCTCACAGCTTTACTCCTGAAGCCAGAAAATGTGAGGGGGGGAACCACACAAAAAAAGACAGAAAGCTAAGGATCAGATGTCTGTTTTAAGATTAAATATTGCTTGGTTTGTTCTGTGCAGTATCTTCTCAATAATAAGAGCTTATACATTTTTCTTCATCTCTTTGTTATCCACCAAGCAGCCATAAAATGTTATCCCATTTGAACAGGAGCATCTTTCATTGTCAGTAACATTTTTCTAAGTTTTGAAGTAGTAGATAATCAGGCCTATTGTCCCCAAAGGATCTACGGTTAGTTCAAATATTTTATTTCTCTGGCTGATGGCATGACATGTGTGTGCTTATATTGCTCATTTTTCTAACAGATGCCTACTGCCCTTAGCACTTTTACCACATTTTTATTACATAAGTAGAGGCAAGACATAATGTGGATTGTGTTTAAACTGCAATAGTTGATTGAACTCTCTGTCTTCTGGAAAAAAAAAAAAAAGGTCTGGTTTTAATGGGGGTAACAGTGGAATGGTTCTCATTTGTTTGCTAAAATAATATTTCACTGTCTTGTTCTTGCAGATATTGCAGCACACAAAATGTGAAAATGAATCTACCAGCTATTGCTCCTTTTGTGCTGAAGACAGCTTTTTTATTTGCGCAACTCTAGCTAGAATGGCACACTCTTTGCAGAAGCTGAACATTGAAAATATTTCTAAGTTAATTCTTAACTTGTTTCTGCTGTTGTTTTTAGTAGCTCTCTAATCATTCCTCTGTTTACTTATTTCTGTCTCCCGCCCTGCAAATGATGGCTTGGAGGTACTCTGTAGCAAATCAAGACTTTATGTGTGATTCCCAGAGGGATGGTTTAGTTATGGTCTCTTCAGTGAACATAAAACTATTGCAATATAGGTGATTTTTTAAAAATATACGTGGATTTCTTAAAGTGAATTTCTGGAAAGTATCAAGGGTGACTATCTAGGTCTAGGAGTGAGTGTTGAAAGCATGGGGGCCCAAGTGGTTTTCTCTTTGATCCTGCTAGCGAGGGAAGGGGCTTGAGGAGTTGTGATTGGATCCTGTGAGTCAACAACTGGTTCCAAGCTGATGTCAACAACAGGGATTTGATTTTTATGACCATTCAGCTCTCTCTGAGAATTGAGGACTGCTAGGAAGACGCGGGATCCACTGCACGAACTGGCACAAAAGCATTTTGCCAATAGAGTGGACAGCCTGATGAAGAGAACTTTACACTAGGAAGAACATTGGAGGAAGATGTAAGGAAGATGATTTCTAAGTAAGAGTGATACGTTTATTTCATGGTTTTGTGTCTTCTGCTGTATCTACATATTTAGCTGACTTTCAAAACCATCCTCCCTAAGAACTCAGGGAGGACAGTTGAAATTCAGGGGAAAAAAAAGTGATGTTTGTTTCAAAGGGAAGAGGGAGGAGAAAGAAGGGGAAAAAAGATCAATTGTCATAGTTTCAATTTCCAGACAAAAGCTCTAATTTATTTTTTTAACTATTATTATTCTTCAAGGCAAAAGTAGCAGCCAGTACAGGTTTTATAGGACCAAACTGACAAACATTCAAATTAATTTCTTATGATAGAGTAAGAATTAATGTTTTTACAAACATGAGATAAGCAATAACTGCTATAAGCAATAACTGCTATAATGAAAACTTCAGAAAACACTAAATAAGAATTAATAATATCATTAAAAAAAAAAAAAAAAGAAGAAGAAGAAAGGAAATACCACACTGTAATGTAAAGATCAAAGACAATAAACCATTCACTTACTCAACACTGGTAAGTCTGTGCGTGGAATATGGCATTCTGTTTTCAGCTTTACATTTCATTATCTTTGTGGATCAATTGCAAGAGTCCAGAAAACATTCAGAATTACCAAAGACTGAAAAAAATGTATTTTATACCCTCAAGAAGAGAAGACTGATCCCAGTCTTCAAAATACAGAAGACTGTTGGAAACATAAAGGGAACTGCCTTCCTGTTTATCTAGAAAAAAATGACTAAATTTCACCAAAATATTAGATACTAGGGAAAAATTACTGGTAAATGATTGCCTTACCAATTTTCCAAGGAAATTGTTTGCAAGGGGGACAGCAGGCTGTAGATGACAATTTCTTTCAAAAAGGCTCAGTTAGCACTACAGTTCCTGAGATAAGGCAATAACAAGCTGTTCCAGCTCTGTTTTTCCATGGCTTTATAAACAAACTCTAGGCAACTCCAAACTCGATTAACCATCATTCAAAACCAAATTGTATATGTTACTAAATTAATGCTATATGAGATGATTCAAGAAAAACATTTTCTGCTCTGTAAGCAAATGCTGTTATGCTCTATCTGCCCCCTGGTGCAGAGGGACAATAAAACAGCAACTGTTTTACTGTCGTATCTTCAGAATAATTTGTAATTAGTACTTTAAAATTAAAAAGTGAGAAGAAGCTGTAGTATTAATTCCTTTATTTATAATCCATTCCATTTTCTGCTTGCCTGAAGCATGGTTAATATGATAGGCATCTTTTAATTTGTAATTAGTCTTCAGGAAGGACTGTTTTCTGATGCTTTAAGCAGTGCACTATTTATTAATTTGCGTTCTCTCATTTTACCCAGTGTTTATGCACTATGTTCCAGATTCAGTACCTACTGAGACATAATTATAAATGAGTTCAGCATTTAGCTCATTTGGCCTTCTTATATTTTTAACACATAAAACAAGATAAATTATAGCTGGATGTGTTTAGTTTACATCCTGTCTTTTCAGCCTGGCTATATGTTATGCTTGCAGATAGTTCTAACAGTAAGTAAAACATCCACTGGAACTATTTTTGCTCTGTTGCTGCGGAGAGTAGTGCCAGCCATTTCAAGCTGTGGAAGCAGACGAAATATGCTACCGCCATATTCACTGAAGGTCTTCTTTTGAGACTTGACTGTCTTTAGTCAAGAATATGTAACACTAAATTAGGTGAATTTTGTTTCAGTTAACTCATAGTTGATACTGCCTCAAAACATGCCATGAAAGTCATTGCCTTCTTGTAGTGTTTATGTACTTCTTAGTCTACATTAGCATCTTGATATTAATTCTACTGGTTTAAATACCATCTAAAACTAAACTGACATTGTGAAGCCCTTGTGTCAACCACAGTACACACACTAGAAGTTAGTAAATGATTCCTGTCCCAATGGGTTGTGAACGAAAGTTGCAGAACAGGCACAGAGGAAAAAATACTGTAAAATTTAGACATAATATTTTGTGGCCAAAAAATGCTGGTCTAAGTGGTCATTCTCTTTTTGAATAATGCAAGAGAATGGTAAGTAGGGTGGCTACAAAGAGGATGGAGCTTCTCTTTTCATGTGGAACAACATGGACAAGACAAGGGGCAGTGGATAAAAGTTGCACTAGGAAACATTTCATCTCGATATAAGAATGGAATTTATTACAGTGATAACAATCAGTAACTGGAACAATATCCCCAGGGATGTGGTAGACTCCCCATCACTGGAGGTTTTCAAAACAAAGTGCTAGATAATTTTGTCTAGGCTCCCTTTCCCTCAAAACATTGGACCAGATGGTCCTTCGAGGTCCCTTCCAACCTGGGCTGTTCTATGATTCTATAATAAAAAAGGTAGAGGGACAGAAAGTATAAAATGCTCTCATAGATACTTCTTTTCCCTGGCATTTCCCAATGTTTGTTTTTTTCCAGGCTTCTTGTAATTTTATCCTCTTTCTCACAATAGAAGTTATTTGATCACCCTTATTTACGATTTTAGCTAAATGTAAAATTAAATTCTAAAATCTTTCCTTATACTATATGCTTTACGTCTGTATTTTTAAGTCATTGTTTGGTTTCCTTACTGTGAATTGTCTCTGAACATTTTTGATTCCTTACCTTCCATTTTCAGCTGCTCTTCTGTGTGTTCAGTCTGCATCATCTTGTAGAAGGATCTTGTACTTAAGATCCAAAGCCATATATATTTTGCCATCTATGGCTTCTTAATGGGTGGTAGTTGAGTTTTCAGCCAAAGTATGTTCGTTATGTCAGATATCGCAAACTAAATGAAGTCAAGATTACTTATATGACACTTGTAGGAATACAACAGGAAAGGTGTAGTGTCCTGTGTGGTTTAGTCTGTTTTGTTTATTTTCAACTCATGGGTCAAATGCAGAGCTACTTCTGAATGTATGCAGTTACAGTGTTAGGGAGCACAGGGAGAACTCTCACTACTCGTTATTGTAGTTATTATATATATTACTGCTATTAATGAAAACAACTTGAACTTTACTTGTGTAACAGTGCCTTATAAAGTGAAAACTTCAATGTATTTTTTTTCCCAGTAAAATGCACTGCTAGAAATACTGCTTGCTTATAACAAGGAGCTTAAAAAATTCAAGAGAATATGCGGAATCTCAACTTCCCTATACTGCTTATGAAAAACCAAAATGCCCTGATTGTATTACTGATTACTTGTTTTGTACTGAATGAATAGACCACACATTTAAACAGATTATTGGCCTTTTAAATGATCCAGTACTCCAAATTAGTGTCAAGAGACATTTAGGTGAAAAAAAAAAAAACAAAAAAACAACCTAAAAACCAAAAGACGTTCATATGCATATACATAAATAAAAATGCAATTACATACTGTAACAGAAGAGGTATGATACTGTTTCAGTTAAGCATTTTGTTGTGTAGATATTAAATAACAGCCTACAGATCTTTAAGAATTTCAAGAAAGAATTTAATCATCTCAAATGTGAGATATGGCATAAACTGTTAGATATATATCTTTGAGTAGATACAACTAAGCTCTGAACTATCTCATGATACATAAGGAAATTTAGATGTAAGGTTTTAAGCAATCACTATTTAGTTATTATCTTCCTGCAAGCTGCTCTAGCAGACAGCCATTTACCACAGTAAAATATTTTTTGAAACTTCATTGATTTCATAGAGATTTCCTTGGGTTTAAAGCCTGAGGGGCTTTTAAATCATCTGATCTGACCTCCGGTATAACACAGGTCATTGCACTTCATCCACATATGTTTTTTACTGAATAAAATGGCTCTGCATTTCAGTCTTCAGAAAACGCTTGTATGCCATAAAAAGGAAATAAAGGAGATTGGAATTGGAATTCAGAATTATTTTGAAAAAAAACCAGAAAAATGGTTTAAAAAGATAAGTGATACAGTTAAGTCAAGTGCCTTTTTTCTTTAGGTAAGAATAGATAACTACAGAAACACAAAATGTAGATCAACTAATTAGGTGACAAATACCCATGAATTACCTGGAAGTAAAAGTTGATTACATAGAACAACCACATGGGGTATGTAAAGAAGAGTTCATCTAAGGTTTCATTCAGTTCATCTAAGGTTTTATTTGGAGAACTAATTCAATTTTGAGGACTTTGGAAGAATTCTGCTTGAGTTGTAGCTCTGTTGCACAGAAATTTGGTAGTGTCATTGCTGGTAACAGGTCACAGGCGTTCTATTGACTCTGCAAGGTCCCAGGATTGGGATTGTTGATCTTGCTCTGTATGGATTTGTCTAGGCCACCCTGCAGCTTTATGTTCACCTTCTTTACAACAAGAAGACATCTCTACCAATTAGAAGACTTTTGTCTGAGTGGTTTTGTCTTCAGCATAGCTGTATGCATTGTGTGGTGGAACGCTCATTGGTTTTATGTATTTTTTTGACCAGTACATAGTGATAACAAGTAGTTGCCCTATTTAGAATCAGCTATCTATGGCCCTGTTCTAAAATTGTGGTATAGAAGACTGCAGCCTTAGGATGACAGCAGAGGCCTTTTCCCCACTCAAAATCTTATGTTAGAAAAAAAAATAAAATCCACAGCATATATATGAAGCTACAAAGTTATTTTTAATCCTGATATTTAAACAATCTAATACAGAAAAGTCATGTTAATAACCAAGTTAAAACTGTTGCACAACAGCTTCCTTCCTTCCAGTGTTCTTTTGGATCATATGGATGGCAGGTTTGTTATTTCTCAAGGCTTGCACATTCAGAAACCTTTGCAGGTCATCATACTATGCAAGTAGCGTGCATGCCATGTGTTCAGTTTCATATAAAAAAGCTCTCTGATAAGCAAGCAACAGAGTCTTCTGTTTATACCAGATTTTGATCTGAAAAAAACCCTCACAGGAATAATTAATTTAGGGGTATAAAACATATGGACCAGCAGAAGACTAAATTTAACTTCTTCTAAGTAAGCTAGTCCAAACACTGTGAATGATATTCCATGGAGCTGAGCTGCATGGCCAGAGATCAGCACCTGGTCTTTATTTAGTGGTTTTAATATATGATACTGTTTTTGAATAGATGATTGTTTTCCTTCATCTCTTTTCTATATGTCAATGTTTTTCCAAGACAATGAACTCTCAAGGAATTCATTAAATTAATTCACTGCTTTTTCATACCAGATAATGCATGTTTCATGCCTCAAAAAAAGCCATCATAATAATCCATCCTTGCTGGGTCTAACAGAACGTCCCTGGAGGTTATGATCACATTGGTCCCCAATCACATATGCTGTGATTATAACAAATTGTGAAAAAGCTAAGGGTAAAAAAAGCATCCCTGCTAGGCAGGAATAAAAAGAGGATTTATAAAATTGCTTACTGCAAGGATAGAAGCAGCCTTGTATCAAGTATCAAGTCTGCCAGTATGAAGTCTACACAGCCTCTCCCCACACGGAGTTTCCAAATATGTAGCCTGATTTTTTATTTCTAATTCTTTGTTGATAGCCACAAATCAGTTATTTTATCAAAGATACACATCAGCCTAAGCAGTCTATGGGTCCTTGGGCCTTTCCTTTATTGTAATGCAAATATTGCTACTTTTTTTAAGTCTTTGAAATGTCTCTGGTTTCCTTCCGAGTTATTAAAAAATTAAAATTAGTGGCGTGTAGATAATTCAGCTATTCATTCCTTCCTAACAAATTTACAGTTCAGAGGGTAAAAACAATTGTGTAACTATCACAGGAATTTGCTACTTCGCTTAAGATCCTTGGGCGTGAGTTGACGAGGCCTGTCAATTTGTCTATCTATGCTTAGTTAATTTTAGCAGATGCTGTTTCATATGTTCTGTTGCTACAGATGGTGAAAGTTTTATTCCATCCAAGGGGGCAAAAATTTATTTCTTTTTTTTTTTTCCTTCCAATCAGAGAGCTAACACAGATGAAATGAAATTTTCATGTAAGTTTATATCCTAGCAGAGGTTCTATATATTAAAAAATAGATACTGATTGACACAGCAGAAGATATTTTATTTGTAGGGCAACTGGAGGAAGTGTTTCAGTGTTGATTTTTTTTTTTTCTTGATGCTTCCAGAGGATGAGGTATTTTTTTATTGACATAACTTACAAGTATACAACAAAAGTAAAGTTAAGGTTGCATGAACTGATTTAAAATTTTACAGGTGGCTGATAGATATGTTCAATGAAATCAGAAACAAGCCCAAGAAAGGGTCAATTCAGCCACAGTCTTTGATTTTTGGATAAAAAATTCCTGCTATCTCAAAAAATACAAAAATCTGACTGATGAAAAACTTGAGTTTTTCTTTGTTTTTCACCCTCCGTAATAATTTCTGACTTTTAGATGTGTGAAATAATCACTGGGACTAAAACAAAGCCTCTCTGATGCGAAGTTTGCTCATCTATATCTGTCACTGAAGAAAGGAAGACGCATTAAAAATCAACATGTGCAGACTTCTGCTCACCTCCTCCTGCAGTGGCTTAACCTAATACCTCCCCAGCCACTACAGACCTTCCGCAGGCAAGGCCACCATCTCTGCCTGCCCAAGGCTCAGAGAGAGGCGCTGGACACTCCATGCTCCCTGCTGGACGGCTGTGTCCTCCCTGCAGAGTTCGATCTGAGTTCAAGAGGTGTCTGATGTGCTGGGGTAGCTGCTTCCGTTGCTGCTGGGAACCATGCCCTGTGGCACATCACTGCCAGTGTTCAGCAGTCCCACACTCAGAAGAGTTTTTGGACACCTTCCACCCCAACTGCTGCACAAACTGCTGCCTCTGTTTGCTGTGCTCCCAGCTGGCGATGCTTTCCCTGGTGCCAGCTGAAGAGGTGCTTGGCAGTTCCTAACTCTAAATTAAGAGTCAGCTGAAGATAACAAGTGTGAGCACCTTTTGAGTAGGATTAGCTTTCAGAGGCTGTTAGAAACTGCTAGAGCTTCTAGGAGTGAACATCTTTCTTGGCTACCTATGTAAGCAGCAGCGGCACCCTTCTGGAAAGACAGTCCAGAAACAGCTTCATAAGTTGCTGCATCCCTTAGCTGCCTCTGTTTGCACTGTTTTTCCTTGGGGTGTCCTACTCACTGAGTCCATTTCCATTTCAGATTCTACCATCTTTAGGTCTGGCTGATGCTATTAAAGACCAGGATATAGCTATCAGTAAACACTACCAGAAGATGCGTGCCTACTATGTGTCTGCTGTTTGCCAGTTACTTCAGCTCGTATGTGTAATATTTAAATGCCAGAAGTGCAAAGTCTAATGAGCCCGTGTCCTATTTGCTCTCCAAAGGAGAATCACAAAATCACACAACGGTTGAGGGTGGAAGGGAAGATCTGGAGGTCTTCTGGTTCAATCCTCAGGATCAAGCAGGGCCACCTGGAGCAGGTTGCCTGGGCTGAGGAGATGTGCTTCCTTGTGTGTAGACCAGATTGGATGTTTTGGATCATGGGGGTAGGGGACATTCTTAGGCTGTGACTGTTCAGCTTTTTCTAACATAATAGGTATACAACTTAAAAAAAAAAAAAAAAACAACTGGTAAGGTTTGGATTAAATATTTATTTGTTTATTCTGTTTAGTCTAATCATAATCTTGCTTAAAATTTTGTGAACCTTGAGATTTGTTTATTTTGGCCTTTTTTGCCAATCCTCATTTTTAATCAAGATCAGTTTCTTATTGGTGAGTTACAGTTGTTTGCATAATGTTTCCTTTTATTACATTTTGAAGAAAGTTTTATTGTATTGAAAACAAGGCAGTTTGTACATTAAAAACTATTTTTCATTTTCTGCTTGTGGAATGACTACTAAATTGGCCAAAACCGCAAAAGTACAGCATTGATCACACATCGAAGAAGGGTATAGAATCAAAAGGCTTCTGAGGTAGGCAGCTGCACCTGGCATGAAGTCCAGGCTGTATTGTCTCAGTACCTGCGGTTCGAAGTTACATGGGGGTTGGAACGGAACGCAATCTTCCGTGGCCTTGCCCTGTGATGTGTAGCAGGTACAAGAACAAGATGAATGGATAAGTGACCAACTCGCTACCCTGAGCCCAGATTCTGCCAAATATTAATGAAATGCTGTCCTTTGTGTGAGCTTTGCTCATTATAATGTCATTATAATACCAAAACACACCTCCATCCCAAAGGCTACCTCCCTCCAAGGTGCGACCACTCCTCCT
Organism: Dromas ardeola; assembly: GCA_013398915.1. Lineage (NCBI taxonomy): Eukaryota > Metazoa > Chordata > Aves > Charadriiformes > Dromadidae > Dromas > Dromas ardeola. Next base: position 75,089 of record VYZM01003900.1, on the reverse strand, counting down.
TGAGTCTGCGCCCTGAATTTTTCGTAAACTATACCTTTAAACTGAAGCGAGAGAGTTTTACACCAATCATAATAAAGGTATGTATGACTAAAGTCACTCAAACTCCACCTTGAAAGTAAAAAATAGTATAAAAATAGCCCGAGAAAGGGGGGATATTAGGGAAGACACCACCGCGAACAAGTCAGGGAGAACTCCATCACAGACTGCCTCTGACTTCCGGGACCAGTCGACGGGCTGAGCCTTTCTTCCCCCCCATAGGGACGCCTGTGGGTAAGACTTAGACTATACCGAGCGCTTCTTCGGGAAACTTAGAAATTTCTCTAGAGAATCTCTTTTCTACATTTATAGCCAGGCTGTATTGATTATGACTTTGTCGCGCGTTCTGTGTAACTAACATTACTTTTATTTGCACGTGCTTTGCAGACAGTGTATTTGTCACCGGCAATCCAAAGAACCTTGATCTGTTGCATAAATGAACTGCACTGTTTAAGTAGCTGGTCATTTTAGTTTCTCACTGAACGCAACCAACGACTCGGGAGTGGCCGTGCTAGTTCATGAGCACGACTAGACTGATGGTGCAGCCCACTATTAGTGTATCCAAATCGTGATAGTTTAACACATGTTAAACGCGACTGGATTGATAGTGACGAATTGGGCATCACTCAGAATTTAAACCTAGCCGCACCTAGCCTCCCACCTCGGTGAGGAGTGTTAGAATGCAAGGGGGTTTATTTTCTGCCAAAACCGCTTTGTCCCTTCCACACAACACTGCTGTATAAAAATAATGCCAAAACCAATTATTGTTCTTATCTTAACAAGGCAAGGTTGCTGAAGAAGCAAAAAATTAACAAAAAACTTATGATTTTTTTTAAAACTCTCTAGATTTCAAATAAGCATCAATTCTTAAAATTCCATGGCAACACTGGACTGCCTTTGAATTATATTTGTACCACCCCCAAAACACTACAGAATTTGACATTAGCTGTTATTTCAGCTGGGGATAGCATGATGTAGCTAGACCATATCATACCAGGTTAGAAGTATATTCCCAAACATATATGTAGAGATACAACAGTTTGTGTTTCAGGCATTTCCTGACAAATTAAATCTTTCTAATACAGATACACTTTGTATTTCCTGGGAAACACAAACTTGGCTTCTTGAAGGGTTGAGAAGTTATTAGTGGAATTGGGTAGATTGGAGAATTACTAGACTTTTTTGGTGCAGAGGCATAAGCACTATGTTTTCAAGAAAATTTATTTCTTCTATTTTAAAGGAAGAGAGTGGTTCATGAGAAGTACCTTCCCCAAAGGGCACAGATCAAGTGGCTATATTCCAAGCTACTAATTGTCAGAATGATGAACACTGACAATTTCAGTGAAAACAGGAGGTCACAATTTACCTAAAAGCACCTTCATTCCTTATTATAATTTTTTAGGCTCAGTTCCCTATACTATGTCATTTCATACTGTTGAAATGACAGATTTCTGTTCAGAGCTATAGAGAAGGAGGCAATAACACAGCTCTGCCAAGAATAGCACAAACACTGTGCCACTACTGCATTAGAAGAAGTCATAGTTGAACACCTCAAAGAACATCTTATCTTCAAACTAGCAAATCAGAATTTGTATTAACAAAGCTAATGGAAAAGGATGTTGAAATTTTTGAAGCTGAGTAAACAAAAGTTCAATGAATGAACATATGTATCTAATAACAGCTATGTGGGTAATGTCTCTCTGTACAAATTCTTCCTCCATAGTAGCAGTTAGGAACTGCTATTCAGCTTCTCAGGAGACCTTGTGTCCTCACTCAGTTATAGATAGTCTTACACTTTACTGATAACTCTTTCCCAGTTTTACTTTGCAGCTTTTAAAGATAGTGTTTTGTTCTCCATAACTTCCTTAACTCTCAGAATCTCTTCTCATCTATTTGCATTGACAATTATTCTCTCACATGCCTTATACGTTAAACTAGGCATGTCAGAGAAGAGTTTTCATAACTTCAAGAGAAGTGAAGATGAGTGGATGGTGAGGAAACATTTGGGGGACAGTGTGATGGGGGAGGCTCTCATGATTTCCCTGTGAAAGCAGCACAAGTAATGGTCCACCTGAAGTGCCTGCACATAAAGGCACAGAGCATGTAAACCAGTCAGGAGACATATTTAGTATGCAAGTGTTGGCAATGTCAGAAGCTTTGCCTGAAATTGGAGTACAGACTGTTTAACTGTTTTGACGCCCTCTCTCATTTTACTGTTGGTGCTACAAGTACGTGATGTTGGTGATACAGGCTGGGCACTGACGTTCTGGGGAGCAGCTGGGGACCCTGGAGGACAGTAAGCTGAACATGAGTTAGCAGCACACTCTGGTAGCAGAGATACTGAAGAGCATCTATGGCAGTGTAAACAGGAGCATAGGAAGCAGATCAAGGTAAGTGATGATTGTCTTCTACTCAGCACCCATCAGACCCCATCTAGATACTGCATCCAGTTTTGGAATCCCTCGTACTGTCTCCATCCTTGGAATATTTCAAGATCCAACTGGTTAAAGCCCTGAGTGACATGGTCTGATCTCAGAGCTGACCCTGCTTTCAGCAGGAGGTTGTACTAGAAAGACTTAAATCCCTTCCCATCTGCATTATCCTATGGTCCTGTGATTCCTGGAATTACAGGTCTGAGTACACTTGAAGAACTAGGATCTCACTGAGTTTACAGAGATGTGGTGGAATATCTCATACAACAGCATGCTGCAGTGGATAGATATAGGATTTCGGGAAGGATACACTGCAAAGGAGCGGCAGAAAGGATGTTGTCTTTGCAAAGAGGTGGCTTGAGTATACAAAGCTTTTCACTGAGGCAGATGATCTTATGGACATATTTAGATCTTATTGGGAAAAAACAATGGGGCTCCCAACATAAGAAGGACATGGACCTGTTGGAGCGAGTCCAGAGGAGGGCAACAAAGATGATCAGAGGGCTGAAGCACCTCTCCTGTGAAGACAGGCTGAGAGAGTTGGGGTTGTTCAGCCTGGAGAAGAGAAGGCTCCAGGGAGACCTTTAGTGGCTTTCCAATACCTAGAGGGGGCCTACAGAAAAGATGGGGAGGGACTCTTTATCAGGAATTGCAGTGATAGGGCAAGGGGTAATGGTTTTAAACTGAAAGAGGATAGATTGAGATTAGATATTACGAAGAAATTCTTTACTGTGAAGGTGGTGAGATGCTGGAGAGACTCTCCCCTGAAAGATTGCCAGGATTCAAAGCTAACAGAATGAGAGTGAGTTAAACAAAAAAAGAGTTACAACCCTGAATTTAAGGACAACAGATTTGGGCATATTCTGGGATCTATTTTTCAGGATCCCATCAGAGACTGTCCTGGAGAGCAACGGGGTCTGACACAATTGGGCTGGTCTTCAAAGACAGCCTGCTCAGTGCACAAAGACTGATTATTTGAGTGTGAAGAAAGTAAAGCAAATTTGGCAAAAGATGAAGATTAAGGGACAAGGAACACCTGACTGAGCTCAGACACAAGAACAGCCAAAGGTGGTAGTTATTCTCCTCAGCACTTGGGAGACCTCATATGTTCTGGGCTCCGTAGTACAAGGCAGACGTAAACATACTGGAAGAAGTCCACTGGAGGGTGGGCCACCAGGTTGGTCAGGGATCTCAAAAACATGATGTACAAGGGAACTAGTACAAGCTGAGAGAACTGGGGTTGTTCACCCTCAAAAAGGGACAGTGAAGGGCAACTGTATTGCTGTCTACAACTACCCAATAGGAGCATAGGAGGTGAAAGACACAAGGGGGAATGTGGAAAATTGTGATTGTACATAAAGAAAACCATTTTACCATGTCAGTGTCAAACACAGGTTGCCCAGAGGGGTTGAGAATCTCTGTTCTTAGATGTGCTAAAAACTCACAGGACAAAGCCTTACCTAATTAGACCTCCTTTGAGCAGGAGATTGGATTAGACAACCTCCAGAGGTCTCTTCCAAATTTTCTCAATTTTGGCCTCAAATTTTCTATGATTTTGTATTTGAAATTTACCTTTTTTGTTACCAGCCATTTTTTTTCTTTCTGGTAGAAAGAGCTCTCACTTAGCATTTTGCTATTTTTTAATCTTACTTGGAAAACACAACTAGTTTGCTCTTTCTGTCCTGAAAGCTGTGGAGTCTAGAAACAGCAGTCTCCAGATATCTCTGTATTTATTCCTATAAAGTTATCTTTACAAGTAAATCACAATATTTTTTTTGTAAATTGATTTTTCAAATTCCCCTACACAGTTAATGTTTTTGCAAACACTTTTTTGCAAATGTTTTTTGCAAAGTTTTACTAGGATTCTGACTTAAGTACCTAAACATAGATACACCAGAGTGAAGACTCAGACCAATAGGGGTTTTAAAACATATTTTGAAATGAAAAATTTTGCAAAGTTTTACTTTAAAAAAAAAATATTAACATAAAATTTGGATTTTTTTTAATTAGAAATGCTTTCTTTTGAATATCCCATGTTCTAAATACAGAGCCTGCTTTAAAGGAAAAAAAAAAAAAAAGCACTTAGACACATACTCGTGTGCATTCCTAGCCAAGAAAAGTTCTTGAAGGTGAGATTGATTTGAAATAGTTTAAATCCTTTAGACCTAAAGGCATCTGTGTTTGTTTTTAATTCTCTCAAGTGGGGTGCTTCTCTGATTGGGGCTGTGAATTTGAATGAGAGTACAGTCAATAATTCAATCTGAGTAAGAGTCTCAAACCCATTCTAGAAATGTATGTGATGTAGGAAATCAATGGTGCTTCATTAATTTATACCAGATGAGTATCTAGTACTTACATATTGACCTCCACAGTCTTAAAAGTTTATGTTTGTTTTAAATATATCTACATGCATTATTATGGAGTTAATTTGTTATTATTATTTTATGCCTGCCTCTGAAAAAATCAAATACAACTTTCCTCCATAAACATATCCAATTTAAAGCATATTTGATGACTGGGACATTCACATGTAGATAAACTCATATGCATGAACATTCTCTATTATAAGAAAAGCTTTTCCCTTTCATGTTATAGCATATGACTCATTTAGTTTTCTTTCCTGAACAGTACTCTGAGGTGTTTCTATTTCCCCATTAAATGTATAGGAGATCTGCTAAGACTAGAGTTGTGAGTTGAACACCTAAACATAATATGCCAGAGTAAAGATGCAGACAAATAGGGGGAGATTAAGCATGTTTGGAGATAAGCTTCTGTTGGAGGACTTGTAGGGATTTTTGGTTTATTGCATTTTTTTCCCTATTAAAGATATTTACTACTTCACAGAAGCAGTACAATTGATTTCTTGTAGAGAGAAAAGCAGTACATGAAGAATTTTGAATCCCTATTGTCTTGACTTTCTAAACAGTTCTTTTGAATTTTTCATCTACTGTGATTTCCTCTGCAATTACAACAACATTAAAAAATCTATTTTGTATGAATTAGAACCATATTTCTTTTCAAACACTAGAAGATCCAAGCTAGTTTAATGTGTAAACAAGAGTCTGAAACACACTGAATGAGTTTCCAGCTCTATCTAAGAAGGTTTTCATAGTGATTATCTTCTTGGTGACCTTTTATTTTCCTAAAAACAAATTCCTCAACCAGAACTGACAATGTAATAAGCACTTCAAAGCTCAAAAAGCTATTATATGTATGGTTAGCTATACTGATATTACCTTTATACTAAAAGAACAACATTAAGTTACTTTAAGCATTTGTCTCAGGCAAAAACTTTAACCTACGTAAGCATTCCTAACATATATATTTTTTTGATAGAGTCAATTCTATCAACATTGCAGTCCTCCTATTTTCCGGCACAGCATAATTCTGTAAATACTGATGTTCATAAAGCTGTCCTACCTAGACCTGTATTCTAGTTCTCCTGCTGCTTGCAAAAGATTGAATTTGCTTCTCTCTCATTTGAAGAGGGTGACTTAATCACCAAGCAGCGATGTATTCTGATTGTCATTGCCCATCACCTTTACATTTGAAGCTGAGCCACTGTGAACGTGCAAGTAGGAGTCTTTGCATTAAATCACAGAAAAAGGGACCTTAATTCCAGTCTAGTGATTAGGACACTTGAAATTGAAGCTCATTCATTTAAAGCAGGTGTCCTAATGACACTTATCTCCCACTGTAGGAGGCTATTTTTAACAGTGATTCATTTGCCCAAGGACATTTTGTTCTTCCATTCACATAATGGAAAACATTACAAATGTCTAAGCATCCAGTCAGAATGTTTCAGCTTCATGATAGTCTCATGGTATTGCTAGGTCAAAACATTAAAAATATTTATACACATGCCTTCCTTGTTTCTTCACAGAGTTTATCCTTTCATTGTAAATGCAGCTATCCCATCTACAAAAAGATCCTGGAAGCCACTATTTTTTTCTAAAGAACAAGACTGACACGGAAGATGCATAAGGGCACTCTGCATGAGAAATGACAGTAGTCCCTGACAGTCACTACTGAAATAAAAGCTGTATTTCCATCTCAAAAATATATCCTCTAGGACAGCAAGCACAGATCACTGCTCCTGTCTCCAGTATGAACTCTCACTTAAAAAGAACATCAGATAAAGCAGTCAATCCCAAGCAGAAAAGGCAATGTCCTGGTTTCAGCTGGGAAAGAGTTAATTTTCTCTCTAATGATTGCTGTGAAAGGAATGTCAATAATATATATTGTTTTTAGTTGTTGCTAAGTGATGTTTACACTATTCAAGGACTTCTTTCAATTTCCCGTGCAAGCATAGACAGAACGATGGAATGGCCAAGGAAGTATTCCACACCATAGACATCATGCTCAGTATATAAATGGGGTTTAGCCAGGGGACAAGAATCTGTGATCACTGCTCGGGGACTGTCATTATTATTATTCTTATTATTATTATTGTTATTTTTCCTTTTCTGTTATTTTTTTCTAATAAACTGTCTTTATCTCAATCCATAAGGGTTTTTTTTTCCTTCCTTTCCCCTCCTTTTTTCCCCTCTTCTTCCCACCCTTCCTGGGTAGGGGGGAAAGCAGGGAGGCGTGTGTGAGTGAGCAGCTGCGTCATTCTTGTTGCCAGCTGGACTTGCCTGCCATGACAGGCAACCGTAAAACACCCCATACTTCCACACTCCCTGAACTGCACTCAGTCTTCCTCAATTCCTTGGAAGCACAGAAGATCCTTTTATTTGTTGTTTGGAGAATTTCTGTCTTAAATGTTCCCTCCTCATCACAGGCAGTATTATTGATATTAGACATGGTGTGGCTGCATGGCACAGATGCACAACATGGGTTCATTAGGCTGGTAAGTCGAACATCTAATAACTTAATAATAAGATATCTTTGTAGCATGAAAGTAGCAGCTGACTAGGAGATAACTCACAGCACTCACACACTATCAGGCATGAAACCAATGGATTTAAGCAAGCAGCATGTGTAGGTATCCTTTTGTATAGCTCCAGGCCAAAATTACAGGGCTTAATGTTAAGGAAGGAAAAAAGTAGCGGGAGTGAGTCCTAATGCAAAGGCAGCACTTCTTCCATTGTGAAATGTGAGAGATGCAAAAAATCCTGATTGGACTGAGCTTCCAGGAGGAGAAAATATTACAAAAAGGGCAACTGTTGGAAGATGGCACAGGGGTATTAACTAACATCATCCACTCAGGAAAAAAAAAAAGAAAAAAAGAAAAAAGAAGAGAATAGGCTTAACTAGGATACTGAGGGCACTAGTAGTAACAAAAGGTGTATATGGGGCAGCCTGAATATAGAAAGAACATTCTGTGTGTCCTCCCCAACCTTAGAGCAGCACGCTTTATCCACAGTCCATAACGTTTGCTACTGTGTCTTCGGCGGTGCCCATGTGTTCCTAAGATTCTAGTATTTTAAAACT
>VYZM01003900.1:55743-66020 GCA_013398915.1 Dromas ardeola | reverse complement strand
TTTTAGTTGTTGCTAAGTGATGTTTACACTATTCAAGGACTTCTTTCAATTTCCCGTGCAAGCATAGACAGAACGATGGAATGGCCAAGGAAGTATTCCACACCATAGACATCATGCTCAGTATATAAATGGGGTTTAGCCAGGGGACAAGAATCTGTGATCACTGCTCGGGGACTGTCATTATTATTATTCTTATTATTATTATTGTTATTTTTCCTTTTCTGTTATTTTTTTCTAATAAACTGTCTTTATCTCAATCCATAAGGGTTTTTTTTTCCTTCCTTTCCCCTCCTTTTTTCCCCTCTTCTTCCCACCCTTCCTGGGTAGGGGGGAAAGCAGGGAGGCGTGTGTGAGTGAGCAGCTGCGTCATTCTTGTTGCCAGCTGGACTTGCCTGCCATGACAGGCAACCGTAAAACACCCCATACTTCCACACTCCCTGAACTGCACTCAGTCTTCCTCAATTCCTTGGAAGCACAGAAGATCCTTTTATTTGTTGTTTGGAGAATTTCTGTCTTAAATGTTCCCTCCTCATCACAGGCAGTATTATTGATATTAGACATGGTGTGGCTGCATGGCACAGATGCACAACATGGGTTCATTAGGCTGGTAAGTCGAACATCTAATAACTTAATAATAAGATATCTTTGTAGCATGAAAGTAGCAGCTGACTAGGAGATAACTCACAGCACTCACACACTATCAGGCATGAAACCAATGGATTTAAGCAAGCAGCATGTGTAGGTATCCTTTTGTATAGCTCCAGGCCAAAATTACAGGGCTTAATGTTAAGGAAGGAAAAAAGTAGCGGGAGTGAGTCCTAATGCAAAGGCAGCACTTCTTCCATTGTGAAATGTGAGAGATGCAAAAAATCCTGATTGGACTGAGCTTCCAGGAGGAGAAAATATTACAAAAAGGGCAACTGTTGGAAGATGGCACAGGGGTATTAACTAACATCATCCACTCAGGAAAAAAAAAAAGAAAAAAAGAAAAAAGAAGAGAATAGGCTTAACTAGGATACTGAGGGCACTAGTAGTAACAAAAGGTGTATATGGGGCAGCCTGAATATAGAAAGAACATTCTGTGTGTCCTCCCCAACCTTAGAGCAGCACGCTTTATCCACAGTCCATAACGTTTGCTACTGTGTCTTCGGCGGTGCCCATGTGTTCCTAAGATTCTAGTATTTTACAACTTTTTTTTTTTTTTTTTTTTTTTGGTTCAGGATGCTGTAAAATACTGTAAGAACTGTGTTGGAGTCCTAACAGGCTGGTGGTTTTGTATTTTGGTACTCTTCCACACATTCCTTAGTAATGTGCCTCTAATGCCATAGAATCATCAAATCAAATAATCACAAAATGGTTTAGGTTGGAAAGAACCTTAAAGATCATCTAGTTCCAACCCCCCTGCCATTATCAAGGACACTTGACAGGTTGCTCAAAGCCCCGCTAGACAAGGTTGCTCAAAGCCCCATCCAGCCTGGTCTTGAACATTTCCAGGGATGGGGGATCCACAGCTTCCATGGACAACTTTTTCCACTGTCTCGCCAACCTCACAGTGAAAAATTTTTTCATAATATCTAATCTAAATCTACCCTCTTTTAGTTTGAAGCCATTAGCCTCATCCTATCACTACATGCCCTTGTAAAAAGCCCCTCTCCAGCTTTCCTGTAGGCACCTTTCAGATACTGGAAAGCTACTATAAGGTCTCCTGTGAGCCTTCTCCTCTCCAAGCAGAACAACCCCAACTCTGTCAGCCTGTCTTCATTGGGGAGGTGCTCCAGCTCTCTGATCATCTTCGTGGCCCAACTCCGGACTTGCTCCAACAGGTCCATATCCTTCTTTTGTTGGGGCTCCAGAGACGGATGCAGTATTCCAGGTGGGGTCTCACAAGAGCAGAGTAGAGGGGCAGAATCACCTCCCTTGATCCTTGTGAGCTTCTCATGCGCCAACAACCCCAGGTTCTTCTTCTCAGGGCTGCTCTCAATCCATTCTGTGCCCAGACTGTATTTGTGTTTGGGATTGCCACGACCCAGGTGCAGGACCTTGCACTTGACCTGGTTAAATGTCATGAGGTTTGCATGGGCACCTGAAGCCTGTCCAGGTCCCTCTGGATGGCATCCTTTCTCTCCAGTGTGTCAACTGTGCCACACAGCTTCTCAGTTTTATGTCAGTTGAGGAATTTTAATTAATGTGACCCACAGGCAGGACCTTGAACTTGGTGGTGTTGAACTTCATGAGGTTTGCACAGGCCCACCTCTCAAGCCTGTCAAGGTCCCTATGGGTGGCACCCCTTCTCTCCAGCGTGTTGACTGCACCACACAGCTTCATGTCATCAGCAAACTTGCTGAGGGTGCACTCAATCCCACTGCCCATGTTGCAAACAAACATGTTAAACAGCACTGGTCCCGATACCGACTCCTGAGGAATGCGACTCGTCACTGGATTCCACTTGGATATTGAGCTGTTGACTGCAACTCTTTGAGTGTGTCCATCCAGCCAATTCCTTATCCACTGAGTGGTCTATCCACCAAATCCATGTCTCTTCAATTTAGAGACAAGGATGTCATGTGCGACAGCAACAAATGCTTTGCACAAGTCCAGATGATGTCAGTCGCTCTTCCCTTATCGACCAATGCTATAACCTCATCGTAGAAGGCCACCAAATTTGTCAGGCATGATTTGCCCTTAGTTGAAGCCATGTTGGCTGTCACCAATCACCTCCTTATTTTCCATGTGCCTTAATATATTTTCCAGGAGGAACTGCTCCATGGTCTTGCTTGGCACAGAGGTGAGACTGACTGGCCTGTAATCACCTGGGTCTTCCTTTTTCTCCTTTTTAGAAGTGGGTGTTACATTTCCCCTTTTCCAGTTAGCGGGAACTTCACCAGGCTGCCAGGACTTCTCAAATATGATGGATAGTGGCTTGGCAACTTCATCTGACAGTTCCCTCAGGATCTGCAGGTGAATCTTATTAGGTCCCATGGACTTGTGCACCTGCAGTTTCCTCAGATGGTCTCGAACCTTGTCTTCTCCTACAGTGGGTGGTTCCTTATTGTCCGATGTCCTCCGGTCTACATTACCTTCTGCCCACTCAGCTAACTCCCATTGTTAGCCTAGGTTTAGGTGCTTTCAGACCTCCCACTTACGTCCTCTTAAACTGCCCGTCCTTTCCATAGCTATGTCCCTACGTTGTCTCTAATTTCTCCAAATCTTTACTACAACTTACCTTCAGTAACTATGTTTACATTTGCTCCATAGTTATCTAGTCTATGATGCCTTAACAGACCTTGCTTCCTCTTTCCCTCTGTTTCTGGTCATACTAATGGTCAGTCCAGACACAGGCAGACAATTCATGTATTTTTTTCATTTTATACCAGGAAAGAACTTTACAGTTCACTCAAGGATCGCTACTCTCATTAGAGGAAAGGAATCTGCACTTCTGTGCTGATAAATGCTTTAAAATTTAGTTAAATGAATTTTAAATATGAAAGAACAAAAAAAAAAAAAAGAAGAAAAAAATTATATCCCTTTATTTTCTATATTAATAGCCTAACTAGAATACTAGTAGAAAGGTGGACTGTTCTTTGGCTCTGTTACTGTTATACACTAGCACATTTCAACAGCCCATGGAGTGTTGCCTACAGTTCAGCTGAAATCCTTTAAACTGTGGACAACATTGAGCAGGCTTGCCCACCTGTCAGAAAAGGAGATTAACCATCAGACTGTGCAGACAAGAAAAAATAATGTTTCTACTGATTACAAGAGGCCACCGTCTTTTGAATAAATTAGCAATCCAGGCCTCAGGGTTTGTCAGGGATTGTCTTGGCCGATTGTGGATCTTTTTAAGCCGTGACTGCAAAAACTGCTAAAGGTCATGAGAGGGTCAAGAGGGTTATGTCCTTCAGATGAACACTGACTCTGCAGTATCTTATTTCCTACAACGCAGCAATGTCTTATTTTGCTTCCGCTTAATCCTGGTTCTGCAGTGGAAGGTCTTAACTGTATGTGGTAATGGTCTAATAAAACTAAGAAACCTGTGAGCCAACAAGGAAAGAAAGAGTGACCAAACAGACTTTGTAACAACACATGAGAAAAATCCTTGGTGGACCTAAGACTGTGGAGGAAGAAGAAACCACTTCCTTCACCATCGAACTCCTCCCAGTGGAGTGTCCTGGATGCTAACGACTGAGTGCAAATATTCCCTACTAAGTGAAGACAGATCCCATTAACCTTTAGAGAGGGACATGGAAAGGGCAAACATAACATAGGGTAAAAGTTAAGGTACTATACAGTCTGTGTATAACAATTTTAACCACAACATTAATGGAAATTTGTATTAAGTGGATAATTGTATTGCATATATTAGGATCATTGTAACTGAATTAATACCATTATTCTGAATAGATTGTCAAGACATGAGTAAGACTAATAATGAAGTCATATTTTCACATATGAGTTCCCTTGCTCCCCGTTTTACACATAGCTTTTTGAGAATAACCGATTCTTATAAAAGACATATTAAAGTAAAAGATATATTAAAGTAAATAGCTGTAGCAGCTGTGTTCTAGGTTGAAGCAAATTCTGTCAGCATCTGGTAACCATACTCTGAACATTTGTGCTGGTCTGCACAGGGCTAGGATATAAGGATGATAAATCCAAAACAGCTGGAAGAATGAAGTAGACACAAGTTGCACAGGTTTTAGAGAGTTAGGTACCATGAGAAAGGATTGCAGAAAATAGCTAAGCTCACATACTTTCCCAAACTCATCTCACTGGTTGCAGTGTCAGGAACAGAATACTGGGCTAGGTGGACAGACGCCCACCCCACTGACACCTGGGGTTTGTTTTTTGTTGCTTTTTCTTAGTGTGTGAACAGCATTCCTAAAATGACACTCAAAGGCCTAATTTATGAACTTGATCCCTACTCCCTGTGCCGTGTTTGATTCTTATTGTTGGTAACAGTCCAACATACACTTAGTCCAAGGAGATTGGTTTGAAATGTCATCATTGTCTTACTATAACTGAAGATGTGGTTCATTTGATCAGAAGTACATATCCAGGGATGTTTTGAAAGGCAATACCAATCTAAGGTACGTCAACGCACACTAGGTCTGCAATCAAAGCTTCTGTCTGACAAAATTTATTTTTAGGGTTCAGATGCACTTTACACAACTCACTTTGCAGTTACTTCTAGATTTGTCAGGACGATAAATATGCATAATGGGCATTTCAGGCTTATCTCTATGATCTCAACAGAAACTATATAAAGAAAATAAAGAAACTATATAAAGAAAAAAAATACTTCCCAGATTAATTTGCAGGTTGATATTTAAGCCTAAATTTACTCTTGAGTAAAATGCCTTAAAAGCATTACAATATGTAAAAAGGTAACAACAAAAAGTAGTCCACTTTAAATAGCAAAGTGTGAACTGTTAGGCATTCCTAGCCTATTAGGACAAGTTCTGCTATTGGTATGGATTGAGAAATAAATTTGTGAATCTTGATGAAACCTGTGTGCCAAATTCTCAGCAGTGTGAAGATGACATCGCTATTTTAGACAATACCAGAGGAATCTTTGAGCAGAAGATGTAGTGCATACGTACAGAGCTGAGGCAGAGTCTGTATGTGTGCCTACAGTGTCAGTTTGGGGTTTAGATATTCACCTTCCTTGATAGTGTAACACTCAGTTTTCAGAATTATAAAAGAGAGTAAAAATTGCAGAGCTGTGCAAGATGAACAATTGGTCTTTCAACTTTTAACTAAAAAAAAACACAGTAATTCAGCAAACATATATTAAGAATTCAAATTCTTCCTTATAGCCATCACCAGAAATGACCGGCAGAACTTTAGTACCATAGGTAATAGTAATTATTTTTTTTAAATAAATAAACATATATTAATGGTGTAACCATAACAAATGTGGTTATGACAGCATTTTCTTTACCTGAATTCAAAAACAACATCTGTATATATTGATTTCATTAAATTTAGATGCAGGTTAATGCCTGTCATCTGATGGCTAAATTATTAGGAAGGATGAATATTTAATAATTCAAAGATATTAATATTTATTACAGTAAAATGTATTTTGCTACTGAAATTTGATAAAAAGTAATGTTTTCATGATATCCCTAGCTGTGACAAAATCAAACCTTTTCTTGAGACACTTCTACAATTTCATAACAGTTTGTTGTCACATACTTCTGTGCAATGATCACAAGCAACATCTCAGAGGTTCCTTTTCACTTACTTTTGAAGTTCCAGTCTGTCATTGTGGTTTAACTTTAACAACACTGCTGGCAAAGGCTTAATTATATTTTTTTCATTAATCATTTAATTTTCCTGATGTGCAGCTGACAATTAACCCGATTTGTCATGTCAGACACTCGACTGTTGATTAGAATGCTGATTAGGTCTTTGATTGGTGATTCAGATACTTTAATTATTTTCATGCATTTAAAGAATTTACACGTTAAAATAGCTGTCTGACAAAGCTGTTAGATACATACATATTCTAATAGATCTTTAATAATTGCAGTAACAAACTAATTGCACAACTTTATAAAGAATGAAGGCATTGTTAAGTTTCTCCTAGATCTATTCAGCACCTGCCTGAAAATATGCAACTTTTTTTTTTCCCTAGTTTTATTTTTCTTTAGTGTAAAAATCTGGTAGCATAAATTCATGAATGGATGTATTTGCTGGGGGAAAAAAAATGTATTTTCCATGCTATTTTTCCCCCTCTAAGGCTTCCAGGAGATCTCTCATGTAAAGCACACCTTATTTTCTGTGGTCATTCAGAAAATATATTCATTTTGCACAGTCACAGTGCATAATGCCCCACTGGAAGTGTCACCTCATTAAGATCAATAATGCTATTAAGCCAAAAGCACCTAATGAAGCAAAAACATTTAAGAAGCAAATTCTAGCCCCTTAGATCCTGAGAGAATTAATGTTAAGAATATTATAACTGTACAAAATGGACCCTTAGGCATTTTGAAAAAGCTGTATAGCACCAACTATAGAGAACTCAGTTCTTCATGCCATACAAAATTTGTACCTCTTCTGTGACCTGTTTATTTTATTTGCTTTAGGGTTTTCTATTAGCTGTTGTCAGGTTGGTTTCTTTGCTTAACATTTTTTGTTGATCTACATGCAACATACAGAGATACTACACACCCTAATAAAATACCCCCCAGAAAAGATCATGCTAATGATATTGTTTAGCCTATGTTTACCACTTCCAGCAAAAACAAAATATTGCTTCTCCTTTAGGCCTTCAGGAAGACATGCATTTGTATCTGGTAGTTCACTATCATATATGACAAAACTAGTCTCTGGGGAAAGGATATGGGAAAACAGCTGCATCTTGCCATGGATAGGACTAAAAGCAGTTGATGTTTGGTATTTTCAAAGTGAGGTCATAATCTTTTGAGCATGTGCCATACCAGAATTTAGGCATTTTAAAAACAATGGCCAGCTGCTGTCCATTGCTGTCCATGCTGTCCATACCTCGAAGAAGAAAAGGGATAATACTGTGATATCTTTATGTAGCAGAAGTGGCATAATTTTGTTATATAGTGTTTTTACACACTCAAAAAGCCTAATACACTGCACCATTAATAATAACAGTTTATTTTAGAATGAATACAAAGAATCAGGGTGTAGTAAGCATTGTTATTTTCCTTGGAAATTATTGAAAGGGAACTTACTCTTGATGCTATTTATAGTGACCTGAAAAATGTCAGAAAAGATCTTTTGTTACATTAATACCTCTGGTAACAAGAGTTTTTTTTAAATCACATACTGCAAGATTATGAGCTTCAGCTACAAAGCGGTGCTGAAGTCTCTCTGTATATCTACCAAAGTCAAGTGAGTAATTTATAATCTGATCTTCTCAGGCTAATTACACATGCCCTCTTGTGTATGGTAGGAACTGCAGAAGAAATATAGGCATTCATAGCCTTGTTTGTTATTAAAGGAATCAGGAAGAACAAGGTTAACAACATGACCAGAAACAGCAGGATCATGATAATGGCATGCAAAAAAGACTTAGTGATTCAAAGCTTGGTTTATCAGCAAAATAATCTGTATCTTTTAAATATGTATGAAGATTTAAACAGACAATTTTCTGCAATTTACCTACCTACTGCATATTATCATTATAACTTCCTGGATAAAGAGAGGAGCATGAATTATGGAGATTATTGATTGTGTTATCAAGGACTCTTGTATGTTGATAATAGCTGCTTGATGGTTTGCTCTTTGGAAGTAATGCCAGACAAATTTCCCCACCAAACTTAAAATTTGTTAGAAGAATAAAGAGAAAATGTGTTTTACAAACGAAAAAGTGTTTACTCTAAAAAAAAAAAAAAAGTATGAAAGTATAGTTTTTTATACATTAAGATCTTTTTTAAAATTACACTAAGTAAAAGTTGTTTTCACAAATCTGCAATTAGTAATTTGAATTCTTTTTGCCAATAATCAAGATTTGTGCCATGGTCCTGGCATACAAAAGCCATTAGCCACTTTTACTGACAGCAATAAACACTATTTTACAGCTTTCTCAATGCCTCAGGAATGCTGAACCTCTTACCTTAGTCAGAGTGCCCAGAATCAAACTACATTTCTGATGCTGTAGGACTTTCAAATAACTTGGTCTCAAGCACTCTTTTTACCCCAAAAGTGAAAAGGAAAAGTACAGAAGTAGTTTGACTGATAGCTGTCAAGAACACAAATTGGATTCTTAATTGGATTTTGTCTTGAGGGGAAAATAAATTAAATACAGTGTTGTAGAAGACACTAGCTATTTCCACCAAACTGTCTCTTACTAGGAATCTAAAACTGCAAAACCCTTTGCTTGAGAAATTCTCATTCCCTTTACTTGTTGCCTGTCAAAACCTGTTCCTTTCATTAATGTTATTGCTGTCATTATTCTTATCATTAATAACTACAAGCTTTTTGCTAATTTACAGCCACTGAAAATGGAGAGAGACAGTGTGTGTGTGTGTGAGAATGGAAAATACTTATTGTACAAGGAGGAAGAAAAATAATGAATTGGCTGGACTTGTCTCTGCTTGGCTAGAGCGATTCTATAGCCTAGGGATAAAGAATTTCAGTTCAAAGAAAGAAGTCTCATATTTTAATCCTGGATGCCAGTGCCATTTATGCATTTTAGTCATCAATTCTTAAAGTGAAAAAGCTCACAAATAAACAAAACCAATAAAGCTATTTCTGGGATAGCCTGATTTATCCTTTGATGTCAGTCCAACATTTATTTTCATGGATGCTACTTATTCCTCAAGAGACAAGGAATACCAGTTTCAGAGTAGCAAAAAATTTCAACACTTATACAGCCTTAATAATCTTACTTGGACCTTATCCAACCTGTTTAGAAATCAATAATATATATGCATTTTTCTGTTCATTTTAAATTGATATGGTCAAGGTCCTGCATATGCAAATTATTTTAGACATACTTACCTCTAACTTTTGCTAGTAGATTTGTAAAAGGTACGTATACACAGTTGTGTTAGCTTTTTCTGTTATTTCAAAACAAAATCTAATAAAAATGTAAACAGTTATTCTTTCTTCCAAAATAAGCATTTAAGAAATACAGGAAAAAAAAAAAATCAATTAATATTTCTACGTAAGATTTGTCATGAAATACTAATTCAGAAGTGTAACATTAGCATGCGTATAGGATTGAACATAAGAGTAGCATTAAATTGTCTACGTCTCAGTCACTTAATTTCTCTACCAAGGAGGAAATAGCAGGTTTCTGGAACACCAGCCTTTAGATTATTATAATGATGATGGAGATGATGATAAGAATTGTGGCAATCCAATATCCTGAAGACTACTGGGAGGATATCCTAGGCTTTTTCTGGATATATTACCCTTTAACATAAGGCTTCTTAGAAAACAATCCTGAAAGTGGGATATGACTCCCAGGGAAAACATAGTTCAAGTGATCTGTTTGTCTCTCTGTCTGTCTATCTCTCTATCTATCTATTTCATTTCTATTAATAAAATAGTGCAAATAATACCAGTATTTTAACAACATTTTAAAAAGAGATACTTATGAACCGTCTAAGCATCTTTGACAAATCTGATGGCATTTTAGAAACTGGAAGCTTTTATTTCACTTTTTTATCTAACTGCTTTTGCTGATAGCTACATAAGACAAAGTACGCATAAGTACTTGTGATGGTTTTGGTATTACACAGGACTTAAAAACACCCTACAGGAATTAATTTAAAAAAAAAAAAAAAAAGGCA
>VYZM01003900.1:45651-55735 GCA_013398915.1 Dromas ardeola | reverse complement strand
AAATTGCCCAAATGGAGCTTGTGTTTGATTATAGTGATGTGTGGTGTTTGATTATGGGTGTGTGTGTGGGTGTGTATGTTTATATGTGTATGTGTGTCTGTGTATGAATTCTAATTAATTGTAAGTAGTTCCAAACAGATGTATAATAAAAAGTCATCGTGCTGAAAAGTTTAAGATGAAACAAGGTCAATAAAATGAATGCTTCTTCATAAAGGAAGCTGTTTAAGAACTTCAGGAACATTGAGGCTATGAGCAGCCTGTTAATGTAAACAGAATTAATCCAGTGAAAAGCTAAATGAGTCCTTTGAAATTAATGGTAAAATGCTTCATTTGCATAAATTTTAGATACTTCTGAAACCTTACTGGAAAAAAAAAAAACTGATGCTGCTTCAGAAAACGAAAAGATCTACAAAACTGACATCTATTGAAAGGTTCTCAAAATGGAGATACAGGAACATGAACTATGTCTAAAGTTTTTCATTGGCAGGTGGGAGGAAACTTTGTATAGCAGTTAATGTCAATAATTTCCAGAGTTAAAATACCTTTTTAAGACAAGAAGGTAACATTCTGATTATTCATATCAACCTAATGAAAACTGCAAACCACCAATTTAAAGACAACATTTGATGTAGAACTGATGAAAACGCATTGGCTTTTACTGAGACAATGTAGAAAAAATCCTAAATAAAGCAAAAATATCTGATCTCCAATTTGAACTGTGCTAGCTTCAACTTGTCCTTGTTTCAATTTACTAGGTAAAATATTTTTTAACATCAGAGTTGACATTTTATTCTGTAAATATAACCATAACCTGTGAAAACCATGACTCAGCATTCTCTTTATGTAGTTTTAGTTACTCATTCTTTCATTGTAAAACATACTTTCAAGACCACGAAACATGGGTATCCATCTGCAGATGCATATACTTATGCATGCATGCCATCTACATATGCATGTAGGTGTGAACACATTCTATGATATAATGAATTCAGATTTTTCAGGATTATTTTCAAAGTGTCAGTATCAGGATTGGGCATATTTTTTATTGGTGGCTTAGAACTATCACCTATGAAATGACACCTTTTCCAGATTAGAAACTGAAAATTTGAATCTGAAACTGTCTTTAGAATTGAGTACAAAAAGTTGTGGTATATGGTCTCGTACTTTTCCAAGGACCAAGGAGTGTTTCTGCATGCAACTTGACAGTCTTAATATTATCAGTTCTTTATGATCAAGTGCATTGTTCTTTATTAATTCATGTTTTGGTCTGTGTCTTCAGATATCACAGACTGCTTGTACTCCATGTAATTGTACTCTCTGAATTGTACTGAATTGTAATTTTCCTCCTCTCTGAAAAAGGAACTTATAGCATTTATAAGGATTATACAGTAGAGACTTGGAAGAGAAACATTAAGATTGGTACGAACCAAACATGAATGTAAATGTACGCATGTGTGTGTGTAAGAACCAGAAGGAACAGTATAGCAAGGGTTAAAAACATGGCCTGTCCTGATAAAAAAGAATACCATTCCAGTGTTTATAAAGTTGGTATCAAGAGCAGATGGCCTGCACTCCCATGTGACAGCAAATTACTCTCCATTCTAAAAACAGGAGGCCAGCAACAAAGTGGTAGCATATCAGTTATGCACTTTTTTTCATGTTAGCCTACCAAGAAAACAGATATGTTTCCATCCTAGAAAAACAGGTAATGTAACCTTGCTAAAGGTTTATGGAGATGGAAACAAGAAAGACACTGAATTAAAGAACCAGACAATAAAAAATGATAACTCCTAAAAGGTATAAAATAACTGTCCAAAACCTAGTTTACCATTGCCACTCAAGAAGAACCCCAGAGGTGTGATGAAGATCTAATAGCTGGCATCCCTTGTCCTCAGTGGCGCACACATGGTCCTCTCTGGATCACTTGAGCATATACATCTTGGATCCTGTGAGTATGATTTTATGAGAATATGAGTGAATTAAGTCTATAAGACAATGAATACAAATGTGTAGTATCAGAGATTTCATAAATAAATATTTTCCTTTCCAACAAGGTCTCCCTCTGAATATTTATGCAAAATTCTTACAGTACTGTTTTTCTTAAGTAATGTAGGAACCACTAAGAAGCTGTGTGATGTTGTGGTGCAATGTGTGTAAGAAACCAATAAAAAAATCAAACTACTTATGAAATTTATATAAATTCATTTTAATTGAAATAAAATTTACAATCCAACATGAATGTCTGAATGTCACGCTGGCAGGAGATAGCTTTTATCTTAATGTGCTGTTGGAAGGAGCTGGTGATTGTGAATCTTAGGAGGAAATTAGCTTCTGCATCTATGGACTTAGTCTTTGTACACACCCAAGAGGAAGAACGCTTGCTGATCTTTCTTCTTGGGTTGCTGGATTAGGAGTTGCTGTATTTATGTCCTGTCCTCCAGTCACTTCCAGTTTTCCTGGAATAAGGTGGAATCCAGTAACTTCAGTAGCTATTTCCTTTTTCTGGAGGGGTGGAGGGGTAAAGGAAAACTAGGTTCAGGGTGAATGTCCACCTAGCACAATTTGGTCTATTGACAAAGCATGTTAGGATAAGGTGCAGGCGGTATAATCATAGCTAGTATTTCTGGATATTTAATAAAGGATCTTACAACGATTGCTTACAAAATTCTAAGTAATCAAGGAAAGAAAGATTACGATACAAAACGAGTAAAATGTTACCATACACAGTTCTGTATCTTTTCATTTAAATTTGCCCGACTGGAAAACTCACATGAAAAATAGTTTAATGGAACACAAAATCTTTATAAAAATTGTTTTTTTCCTTCATGAACTTGCTGCTAAAGTCATATATTAAGGTTTTATTCCATCTGGATATTTATGAACCTTTTACCTCTACGTTTGGTAGTTTATGTCAAATTTCAGCAGTTTAGGGAAAAGATGTTAAGAGCATATCCATTGATATTTTACAGCATCACAAATGGATTCAAGTTCTGATTCTTTGAGGAGATTTGTCTGAAGTAAAATAAAATAAAAACAATATACACCAGTTAGGATCTCTCTCAGCAGTGAATTCATAATTAGACATTAATCGGACAGCTTGCACAATGCTTTATCTGGGTAAGAGGGAAGAATATTCATTGGAGAATTCTGTTCAATCAAAAACTGAAATGCTTCAATTTTTTTTTTTGTTCCAGCAATATTTCATTTTCATTGATGAAAAGGGGAAGTTTTGGCCAGCTTAAGGCATCAGACTGACATTTTTGGGATTAAACATGTTCATGTTTTCATTTAAATTATTTGAATATTTTTTCTGTGTTGTTATAAACTATGCTCCGCTTAAACATGTCAGTCATAATAAAAGGTTTCAACAGTATTCTAGAATAAATATTTTACATTGAATTTTTTTAAAGCTGCTGGTTTCTTTTTTTTTTTAAAGAACAAAAAATTAATTTCCATCTTCTGCATTGTAGGTATATAACACATTTATATGCATAATACAGATTTAGTGGAGGTAAGTGCGCGCTGAAGGTAGTGGAATTGGAAAAGGAATTTTCTCACAGATCTGCAAAATTCCAGAAATAATTCATTCTATATGTAGAAAGATGAGTTAAATCTAAAAATAAATATTAAGGAAATAGCTATTCCTCTACAGGAATAATTATTTCCTTATTCATAAAGTTATGATTTTGTTGTTTGAAAACTGCTTTTAGAATTAGTTAAAAATCAATATTACTGAAAATTAATGATGAGCTGTTTTCTTTGCCTTATCTGTAAATTAGCCAGTTACATTTTCACTTTTACTCTATTTCTTTTCTTTCCTCTTTGTATCTAGAAGCAAAAAGTTTTGAAGAAAGGGTTCATGTGTGTTCTCTCATGCTGAATGTTTGCAATCATTCTAAGGTATTCCTTTTAATTGCTGTTGTGTCTCTTCAGTCTATCTTGTACAAATGCAAAGGAAATTCCAAATCTATTATGAAACAAAAATTTCTGTTTCCTTTTTACCCTCCAAGAAAACCTCAATATGCAGCTAGGAGTGTGTAAGTTCCGTTCAATTTTGGGGTGGGGGTGGGGTGGGGGAAATCACATGAACGCAATTTTCAGAAAGAAGACAAGTAAAATAAACTCTAAAAGATTATGACAAAATAACAGAAAAAGATGATGACCCACTTTCTTGTAAATGTTTTCATACATAATTAAAAAATCAAATAGATTACAGTCATGTCTACCAGACTATTAGAGGGGAAAAAAAAAAATCAAAACATTTTCACCTAATTCTGCTATTAGAAATCTTTCATGACCCAGAGCAGAATGTGTTTTATTTTTTATGTATAGAAACACAAGAATGTAAAGAAATGCATAATAAAATAAGAAGGGAATTGAAATTATTTTTGTAATTAATTGATTTTCCTCAGGATGTGTGAAGATGATGTGTAATTTTGTGTGCATCAAATTTGGGGACCATATCAGTGTCTACTGACCTAGGTTTCAGAAATTCTGTAGCTAGCTATCCAAAATTGGATGTTATAATGTGCAAAAGTTGATGCATCTAATATCACAGATGACCTCAGGAAACCTTCTTCCTGGGCTTTTTACATTTAACAGTTTGTTACATAAAACAAGGAATCCACAACCTTTTGTCTAGTGAAGAAAAAAGAAAGAAAAATGGAAGAAGAAACACTAAAAGTTAAATAATTTAGGACTTGATTCAGAAAAGGACATAGGTGCTCTAGGCTTCTCTCTCCACAACAAAGATTAAAATTTAACTGTTTGGTACCTGTCTGATGGTGGAAATTACTAACTTTAGAAAGACACTGTTTTTTGCTTTGGTATTCTTTAGTTTCTTGTAACTGTATTATGCGTATGTCCCAAACTCCCCTGCTACTGGTCAGTCTGCTTATCTCACGATGTGATCCAGTGGGATGGTGGCTCAGCAAGCATGATACTCAGTACACTCAACAACTCAGGAGTAAAAGGGGTTCTGGCTGCTACCCTGAGATTAGTTCTGTCAATTCATCCCATGACTTCCTTCACGCATTGCAATGTGTAACTTCTAGTGTGTCCACTACTAATGATAAATATTAGACTGGATATTTTCCACACTGGTTTCAGTGCCTGTAAACTAGGCATCTAGCCTAGTCATCTGGACTCTTTGTATAGTCAGTGACAAAAAAAAAATAAATTCTGTCCTGTGAGTTTTTACATTAAATGGTATGAGCTATCACCTGATAAATCTTTCCTACTTTTGCTCCCTTTTATATCTCTCGAAACCATATAAGCATTCAAAAATTTCATAAAGGACAGAAAACAGTGCAACTACTTAGTGATTAACATTATACAAGGCTTTGAAAACCTATGCTTTCACTGCAGTCTTGCTAAGTGATGGTAGGAAAGGTTTGTTTATCATTTAGAACAAATAAAGCACTGTTAAATAAGTTTAATAAGTTCACTTATGCAAATCAGCTTTCTGAGCCCTCAGCCATGTTCCATTTACTTCCAAAACATAACTTGAGGAAAGACAACACAAACAGTTCATTGCAAGTTAAACTTTGAAAACTCTTTGATAATTGACCCAAACCAATGAGCAGTCAAATAAGTAGATTTGATCCAGACCTATAATAAACGATTTCAAAAAATTACGTTAAGACAAATACTTAAATATCCATGAACCATAAACTGAAGTATAACTTCCAGCAGATTTCAGTTTCTATTAATTTTAACAACATCTTCCACAGCCTTGTTTCACCTACAGCTTCTCTTACACAACTAAACCTGTATTTGTCCTTTCTCTGTAGCTAAAGTTGTCAGCTGAACTGGACTCAAGTTTACATTTGTAGAAGGGATACAAAAATAAGATGGAAATAGGTCATATTGATTTGTCTTCATGCACACTGTCCATTCTGAGATTTAGTGCAAAAACCTGCAATTTCTACTAAAAGGTGGTTTTCTGAGGTGCAGCAGTTCAGCAAATACAATAACAAATCTAACTTACCTGATACTATGCTCCAGCTGAATAGCCCATGCCCATGTTATTACACCCCTCACCTTTTATAACAAGGGCAACACATCAAGCTGTTTATCAGGAGTGATGCCTGCTTTATCAGGTCTTTGCCTGCTCTAGTATTATGACCAGGCTTGGTTTGGCAGACTGCTAGTTGGTGTGGGCCAAAGGGTGCCAGACACGGTTTTAACAGCTTAGCAGTGTAGGCAAGGGAGTTTCAGTGCCCAAGGGTGTTCTGTAGTACAACTTAATTTACAAGTGCAGACACAGACAATGAAGTTGTGCAAATTTATGTAGCAACACCACATCGCTAACCTTTTGAGGTCAAAAACTGTCATATGAGCCAATATTGAGTCATTCTACACCTAAAGCAGCAAATTTGGTACAGAAAAATAAATCCCCAAATAGAAAAGTACTACCAACTCACTTGGTGTGCAGGTTAACCAAGGCACTTTCTAGTTTCCCAACAGTTTATAAGTAAAATCTTATACTTAAAAAGCAAGCTTTCAGGCAGAAGTAAGCTAAATGAACTATTTTTATATCTCCAGAGCTAAAAATTTAGTGACCTTAACTCCGTTTTGAAGCTAATATTCATTTTAGAATAGTATTTACGTAAATGAAAAATGAAGGTATTGCACAGTAATTCAACAGAGATTATTTAGAGTTAGAAAAAAGTTTGCCAATAATTATTTTGTTAAGGACAAAAAACAACCCCTTTTTAAATAGAAAAAAAGAAAGGAGTTTCTTTTATGTTTGGAAGCACAGTCCTCTGCACTTAAAAGAAGAACTGTAGTTCTAAATTTACTTAAGTGAGAAAAATTAAGTTTATATTTTTATGGATATTTTATATGTATATGTGTAAATATATAATATATTTATAGATATTATTTATAAAGGAATTCTCTAAACTGGTGGATCTGTTTCTAAGTTTTCAGACAGTACATTGTATCAGTTATGCATTACAATTTTAATTTTTTTCTTTATTTCATTTTTTGAAACTTACATTGCATAGCCATTGGGATCAAGCTGGGGAGTGAGAATTCTCGGGTCTAGAAGCAGTGCTGCAGTAACAAAATAAATTAATTAACAGATGACTGAGTTACATTTATATGAAATTGCATGCTTTTAGTGCGTGCTGTATTCTCAAGGGAATTATTTTCATATTGAGGCTTTGTCACATCATGTGCTTAACAAGTTTTTGTTCTGTTTTCTGACTACATACGGTTGTTTTGTCAAATAACTTAGCTCTGAATCACTCATAAGAAATCTCATGAGGAAACTATTTTTTTCAGATGATAAATCACTGCCAGTTATATTCTATTTACATAAAATAGGCAATTTACACTGCAAAAGCAGTTTAAATGAAATGAGATGTATAAAATATACACAGTAGGTCAGCAGAATAATATTTCCAGGCAATACAGATGGAGGTAAAGTCACACTGAAAACTCCTGCTCTAAATAGGATCTTCAAATACATATAATTTGTACCAATAGTAACAAAAAGTAAGAAATAGTTTTTGAGGTTTTTAATGAATAAAATATAGCCGTTTCTTTGGAAGGAGGATCAACCATATCACCAGTCAGGAAAATACCTTCCCTTACTGTGTTAGAAACTGGTGTATGCTATTGCTGGCTTTATAATTTAGTTATTGACATATCCATCCATCCATCCATCTATCTATCTGTCTAACCCATTGTCAATCATAAATTTTAACATCTTTTGTTAAAAGTTTGTCCATGTCTTAACATCAAGACAGCTTTTGTAGCAATGGTACAGATAATAACAACAAAATATTCCACATAAGATTTTTTCTTTTGATTATCATCTAATGCTATTTTTGGATATTTTTGTATATGCTTTTGGTATTATAATAATGCCCATTAATCCCTAGTAGAAACAGAACCTATTAGGCTATATGCCGCAAAGACATGTAATTTTACATTGCAGCTACCTCAAGATACTCACAAACTAAATTAAGATCTAGGAATGCCCCTTAAATATACATTACAAAGAATATATTATTAGAGGAACATTTTGCATAGGGCTTCACAGACTATTTATGCGATGTATCATGCAACCTAGAGTAATAATCTTCCATAATCACCACTGGCATGAATCAAGTGGCTAGAAGGAGAAAACATTAGTATGTTCTGTCAGCATGGAAGCTACAATCCGTCAAAATACTGCATGCGGATGAAACCTTTACTCACCAACATCAGTCTCATTTCAACTGTTCTTGGAAACATTCTTTAGTTTTTAGAAATCTTCTTCCTGTTATACCCCCACAATTCAAAGAAACAGGTAGTCTAAGAGGAAAATTCTTTACTCATGAAGATACCTCCATTTATAACTCTCAAAAAATGCCTCTCCTTAAGTTTCATGTTTTACAAATGTGGAAATAAAAAAGATTGTCTAGCCACAAACTGCATTAAAATACTCTCCAGTATCTGAATAGGTTGATATTGAACTGCAGTTCTGTGACATAAAACAACTTGATGGGCTGTGCGGAACAGTAACTGAGCATCACTGGTTAGTTAGAATTGAAACACACAGGATGGGTTGTATCTCATCTCAACCGTATGTTCCCACAAGTTAGATTCTACATTATAGTCAGTGGAGGTAGAGCCCGTGGAGTTTAGAGAATAATTCAGTGTCCAGATTTAAATGTGTCATGGGATTCATTTAGTACCCCAGGCCAGAATTCCCCACTCCAGAAAAACAAAGATAACCTATATTAACCACATCCATGATGATGTCTTAGACATTGAATGAAATAGGAAATATAAGTCATTGACTTTTTTCTGGCAACTGAATCAAGCCCAGAGAGCTCAACTTGATGATGGCAGTCACTTCAGCAGCTCACAAATAGACTTTGACACTAAAATCTAAACCAGTTTGACAGGTTACTCCCTAAGTGAGAGATCTCTCTTAAATTCCTCAGATCTAAGAGACTACTGAACTAATAATCTCTATGCATAAAAAACACATCTTCCCATAATCTCTCTGCCTCCATCCACCATTACAATATGAAAATCAACTGGCACAGAAATACAGCATAAAAGTAGCCTGAAATTAAATCCGTATGTACACCATATTGCAGTATTGTGTATTTTTAAAAATCAAAGTCCATACCTCCACTCTGCCTTCAGGTTATTCCTTCCACTTCATCAAAGTTTTCAATTGCTAATGTTCCTTTCCTTTGTTGTTGTGATTGTTACTTTGCAGACAAAAAAGGTTATTGCTACCTCAGCAGAAAGAATCATCCATAGAAGTTTTTCCTGATTATAAGGATTGTAAAGGCATCCAATTATAAGTAAAAAATAGCTGTATTTCAGTGCCTGTACTTAGTGATTTATTCCATTTAAGAGATTATAAAAACAATGAGGGCAGGTGAAAATGCCAGCCTATAATATTGTGACCTAAGAATCAGACTTGCCCTGGTACTCAGTAATCCACATTGGTGAAAAAATTTCTTTGTGACCATATTTCTTTTAGTTTTGACCTTGAGAAATCCTTTTCAATTTAATTTAAAGACTAATGTGTATTCAGAAAGCTTTTATACTTAAAAGCTATTATAATTTTATTAGGCTATGTATGTTTTGGAGATTTTTGGAGTCTTCAAAAAGGGCAAGAAGGAGGACCCGGGGAACTACAGGCCGGTCAGCCTCACCTCCATCCCTGGAAAGATGATGGAACAGCTCGTTCTGGGCGTCATCTCAAGGCATGTGGAGGAAAAGAAGGCTGTCAGAAGTACTCAGCATGGATTCACCAAGGGGAAATCATGCCTGACTAATCTGATAGCCTTCTATGAAGGTGTGACTGGATGGATAGATGAGGGGAGAGCGGTAGGTGTGGTCTACCTTGACTTCAGCAAGGCCTTCGACACGGTCTCCCACAGCATCCTCATAGGGAAGCTTGGGAAGAGTGGGTTAGATGAAAGGACAGTAGGGTGGATTGAAAACTGGCTGCAAGACAGAGCTCAGAGGGTCGTGGTTAGGGGCACAGAGTCCAGTTGGAGATCAGTGACGAGTGGTGTTCCCCAGGGGTCAGTACTGGGCCCAGGCCTCTTCAATATATTCATCA
>VYZM01003900.1:26837-45411 GCA_013398915.1 Dromas ardeola | reverse complement strand
AATGTGCCCTTGTGGCCAAGAAGGCCAATGGCATCCTGGGGTGCATCAAGAAGAGTGTGGCCAGCAGGTCGAGGGAGGTCATCCTCCCCCTCTACTCTGCCTTGGTGAGGCCACACCTCGAGTACTGTGTCCAGTTCTGGGCTCCCCAGCTCAAGAAGGACAGGGAACTGCTGGAGAGGGTGCAGCATAGGGCTACCAAGATGATTAGGGGGCTGGAACACCTCTCTTATGAGGAAAGACTGAGGGAATTGGGTCTGTTTAGTCTGGAAAAGAGATGGCTGAGGGGTGACCTTATTAATGCTTACAAATACTTAAAGGGTGGGTGTCAGGAGGATGGGGCCAGGCTCTTTTCAATGGTGCCTGGCAACAGGACAAGAGGTAATGGGCACAAACTTGAGTATAGGAAGTTCCACCTAAACACGAGGAGGAACTTCTTTACTTTGAGGGTGGCAGAGCACTGGAACAGGCTGCCCAGAGAGGTGGTGGAGTCTCCATCTCTGGAGACATTCAAAGCCCGCCGGGACGCGTTCCTGTGCAACCTGCTCTAAGGTGACTCTGCTCTGACAGGGGGGTTGGACTAGATGATCTCCCGAGGTCCCTTCCAACCCTATGATTCTATGATTCTATGATTTTGTATGATTTCAAACCAGGATCGTTCACTTGATTTGTGAAGAAAGACTCACCATAGTCATAAGAAGATACAACTTCAATGCTCTTCAGTTGATTTTTAATATTAGTACAACTTAGGAAAGCAGAGAACAGATTTTTTTTTCCCACAACCAGCACAATAGCCAAGCAGTACGCTTTGAAAGAGTATTTCTATGTGGTGGGTTAGACATAGCCAAACTTCCACCTAGCTGCTCACTCCCTCTACCTCCTCAGTGGGATAGGAGAAGAAAATACAATGAAAAAGCTTGTGGGTCAAGATAAAGACTGGGAGATCACCCACCCATTTGTGTTACAGACAAAACATACTCAACTTGTGGAATATTAATTTCATTTATTGCCACATAAAATAGATTTCTAAGTTAGAATTTTTTTTCCCCCTTTCCCATTCCCAGTTTCACTCCGGGCTCATTTATTCCATTAATCCAGCTGAATAATGGGGCGGGGTGGGAGGGCTACAGCTGGTACATAGTGCTATGCTGTTCCTTCCTTCTCACATTTTTCCCCTGCTTGGGCAGGGTTCAGTTCTTCAGAAATCACAGAATCAAGAATATCTCAAGTTGGAAGGGACCTAGGAGGATCCTCAAACAACACATCATCTCAATTCAGGATGGATTTTACTGATAGAAATAAACATTATTCTCAAGTACAGCTTTCACACTTTCATCACTGCTCACCTGAAAGATTGGTAAACAGTATTAGATGCACAGTCCACATTCATTAGTAACACTACTGATAGAGAATACGCTTACTAAATCTGCAGGTGGTATGTAGTTGAGAGATATTACAACTATGCTTGAAGGAAAGGATTTAAATTCCATGTGACCATGAAAGACTATTAATCTGCTAGAAAATGGGAAGAAAATCAACAGGGACAAATGGAGGGTATGAAGGGCAGGTAAAATCAACTGTGTATAGTATGGAAAAAATTGATTAGGTAATAGTTTTTTCAGAAAAGAATATATGGGTTATAATGGGTGACAAGCTGGACATCACTGGACATCAGTTCCCATGTAACAACATGTAAATAGCTTTGTTGTTGATTTCTGGTGGGGAAAAAACAAGCTACAGGCAGAAACCAATCCATAGTTTCTCATGAGTCATTTACTTCTAATTTTTACCCATAAAACAGGTTACTTTTTACAGGTTACAGAACAGGTTTCTTTTTGAAGTTGGTGAACTTAATACTGCGAAGCTTAAAGCTTGATGCCACTGTCTGCCAAGTAGTGAAGGGTGGTTACACGTCTGCTAACCCAGGGCTTCCTCCTTCCTGGCCGCAGGAGGCTGGCCTGGTGCACCCCAGACCTGGGGGTGTCTCTGTCCCAGATCCTTGGATGCAGCTGCTGCTTTCCTGTTTGCAGGTCAGGCCAGTAGCAAGGATGAAGGGTGCACCACACACATGCATCACAGCAACACTGCTGGCTACGCAGGCTGCCAGAGATGGGGCCGTGCCTTTACCACCTCCATCTTGCACTAGGGCAACTCACAGAAAACCACCTCTCTGGCTTGTTGCAATTTAAGCTCATGAGTGACATCAGAAGCATGCTGTCAGTCTGCAGGTTCCCCCAGACACCCACATTTGCAGAGCCCCAGAAGATCAGCAGAGACTTGAGCCCAGCTGTCGTCTGTGCCCCCAACTCTGGGCTCCCTCTCTCACCTCTGGCTGAGACACTGCATCTTTCCAGAGGTGGATTTTCCTCCTTTTGGGGTTGTTCAGCCTGGAGAAGAGAAGGCTCCAGGGAGACCTTATAGCGGCCTTCCAATACCTGACGGGGGCCTACAAGAAAGCTGGGGAGGGGCTGTTTGCAAGGGTATGCAGCGATAGGACGAGGGGCAATGGTTTTAAACTAGAGCAGGGCAGGTTTAGATTAGACATTAGGAAGAAGTTCTTCACAATGAGGGTGGTGAGACACTGGAACAGGTTGTCCAGCGAGGTGGTGGAGGCCCCATGCCTGGAGACATTCAAGGCCGGGCTTGATGAGGCTCTGAGCAACCTGATCTAGTTGAAGATATCCCTGCTTGCTGCAGGGGGGTTGGACTAGATGACCTTTAAAGGTCCCTTCCAACCCAACACATTCTATGATTCTATGACTGAGCAATGTGCAAGCTGTTGACAAAAAAAACCAAAACAAATAGTCCGGTTTGGGGTGACGCAGAGCCAGCTTTCTGTTCAGTGAGGGAGGCTCTTGCTTATACTTGTTGCTGTGGCAACCAGGGTCAGCTGACTGGGTTGTTTACCCTGTGGAGAGGTTGCATCTGTGGGGAGGCGTGGACAGGTCAGGTGACCCAAACTGACCAATCGGGTATTCCATCCCACCTGTCATGCTCAGTATAAAAGTTGAGAGGCCAAAGGGTTGAGTCTTTTTTTATGGCTTGGCTTCCTCAGTGGCTTGCTTTCTTTAATGACTGACACCTAAGGAGGAACCTGTTAGTTTGTCTACCTTTGATCCCCATCAGTGTGTTCTGGAATCCAGTTCCCATTCTTCACTGAGTCTAGTCTGTAACTTTCCACAGTGCCTGACAGTGGCATCTCCCTGTGAGCTTGATATGGTTTTGTATATATTGTATCTATTTCATTATTTTCTTTTTTATTTTATTGTTAATATTTCATTCAAGTAGTTTGTTTTTTTCTAAGCTCATAAATCTTTCTCTCTCTTCTTCATCTCCTTGGAGAAAGAGGTGGGGGAGAGCATCTGTTGTCTTGTCATTGGCCAGCCCGGCTTAAATTGCGACACCAAACCAAACCTACACCCAAGAAAATAAAAGGGAAACTTCTCATTGTACTTAATAGAAGGATAAATGGAGGAATTTTATACTCCTAGCTCATTTCAGCAGAGGTGGCCTTAGGTGGGACATCAGTCTCTCTTGGGTTTTAATCCTTGAGAATCTGTGATGCAATGAAGAGAATCCAGAAAACAGCAAGTGGAGTACTGAAATGGCTATTACACTGTCACCAATACCAAATGTTTGAAAGAACCAAGTAGTTTATCCTGGGTAAAAAGGTCTGATGTGTGTGGAGAGAAAGGTTTCACATAAATAAAAAAATGTGTTCTGCTCTTGCTTACACACCACTTAGAACAAGAAGTAATGAGCTTTAATTACTGACAAAAGAGTTTGTTAGCAATGCCTCTGTAACAGAGATAAAGAAGCAATGAAATAGAATCTCCTTCATAGGAAGTCTTTAAAGAACATCTTAATAAGCTTACCTAAGGAACGGCACAGGTATGACAAAACCTGTATTTGACATGAAGATGGTCTCTATGTTTTTGATTGCTGTATGGCTTTTTCTAATGCAATGGGAATGCCAGAACCAATGTTATATTATTATTATTATAATATATATTATTAACATAATATCTTTCTTTCAGCCTGTTTGTTCTTCTAGAAACCCCAGATAATGAATGTTGGGAGTTTTTACCCATTTTCCACTGGACAAAGAGCATTTTTGCTCCTTTACCTAAAACCAGGAGATTTTCCTGGATAACAAGATGCAGGGGACAGTAGTTCCCTATAGATGGAATAAATTTGCTTTCATGTAAGTATTGAAAAGGCAGACACTTCAATTCAAGCTAGTCACTTCTGCTTACTTTTGTAGACACTGAAGGCAAATACACATCTCCACAGGGCAATTCACCTCATCTTAAGATAGACAGCTAGAGCAAGCATAATTTAGACACTTGCGATGACAAAATGTGGGGAGCGAGCAGAGGGGATGCATCAGTATTTAGAAATTAAGTACAGAGAGATGGAGTTATTGACTATATCAGGTTAAGCAGGACTCTTTGAATGTCCAGACTTAGCCTTAAAGTTCTCAGGATTCTTGGCATCCATGGAGCTGTTTCTTCAACTAAGAGATGAACTACATAAATAGTATGAATTTTCAAAAGTCACTTCCTCCTGTTCACTGTCAAAAGACTGACAGCCAGATGTTCATCTAGAATTAGTGAAATTGCATGGAAGTTAATGTTTGTTTATTCATAATAGGAGAGGAGGGGGTTCTCCAGGACTGTTTTTTTTCCATATTGCTCTACTGATTCAGTTTAAATCACGTAATAACTTACATATATATATATATATGTATACTATAGTCTTCAGGAATTAACATTTTTAATATTTATTAAAATTAAATTAACATTTAATAAAAATGAATATTACAGTATCAGATGTGGGTTAGTTGTACTGGAGTTACGCTGAGATCATCCAAAACGTCATCATATAACATTTATTTTACAGTCCATTTTTAAAGAATGGTACGCATTTACATCTTCACTTTTGACACATAGATACCAATGTAAAGAGTAACGAAAGAAATGTTCTTGAAATATTCTTAGTTAATACTAGGTAGCTCCCCTTTCTGTGAAACACTGGTATTAGGATCACATTCAATTCCTACACAGGTTATTTCATGACCATTTTCAAAAGGCTTTTACAAGAGAAACTTATTACACGATATAATATCTTAAAGAATCCCAGAAGCTAGACAAGAAAAGCTCCGTTGCATCAGCTAGTAATCTCCCAGCTAGTAAAAATCCCAAGGTTACCTCCTGCTGATTATTTGCTATCAGTACACACTAGAAGAAAGATATTCTTTTAGGTTCTACAGAGGTATGATTCGTCAGCACTTTACCTTGTTGGTTTTGGTTGGTTGGTTGGTTAGTTTTCCTTATACATCTTTTCGATGCACTGGTATTCATAAAGCAGCAAAAGAGATGTATGTTATGATGAAAATTTGCAACACTATGCTAAATTTTTCCATGGATACTCAAGAAAAAATCTGAGGTAGATGTTGTCAGTTATCACTACACCAAGATACGCGTATCTGAGTCGTCTAATCTTAACAATAAATTTTCTTCAGTCCTCCTGTTTGTTGTTTTTTTTTTCTTTCCTTCCCTTTCAAATCCTTTATTTTTTTATTTAAGATTGAATTATTTATTTTATTTCTGATATAGCATAGTACTGAACTTTGAAAATGATGTTGAAATTATATTTCTGAGATAGCCACTTGGAGAAATTATTCTGTTCTGGCTGAAACATAATGAATTGATATACACAGCCTCAAGCTGCAATGGTCTGTCTGTTTGTGTTTTTTTTTCCTTCAGCTACTTAGTCTATAGACATGTCTCCTCTGCTTCTTTATTTCCTTTGATTCTTTTGGAAAATTCCTATATTTTTAAAAAAGAGACGCAGATTCTGGCAACCCTCTTTTGAATGAAAACAATGTGTTTGGAAGGGGACACCATTTAGTTTACTGCAATCTTGACCTGTTTAAAATGACAGTATTTATATTGAAGAGACTTCAACAATTAAAGACCATTAGATCATTTGAAATCTGATATCTGAGATTAACCATTACATTTTATGTGATTATTCCCACACTTTGCATAAATCCTTAAGAGGGGGAAATTCCAGGATCTCAGAAAATGAAGACTCAGCAAATACAGTGATGACGATTTCAGATATTTTTTCATTCCACTGTAAAATATTTCTTCCACACTTCACCTCTAAGTATATCTAGATTTAGCCTTCTGTCAATAGTTCTTTAATGCAGCTTCTTGTCTAGATCAAAGATTCTAGTAGAAGTTAGTATTTTTCCTCCAAAACCACACATTATGTCTATTCACTCTGCTCAGTTTTTATGGTCAAACATTTTATTAACCCTAATTCTAAATCACAATGGGAGCTCAGAATAAGTTCATTACCTGCTATAAACACTGAATATTTTTCAGGGATATGGCCCCATTTTCCATTACTATTTCCTGCTTTCTTTAATCTAAGTCCTATAACTGCATTCCACTATGTTACCAAGCAGCTTGTTTAAAAGATCACGGGAGATGAACTCATCCGATCTCTCTATATGATTAACATTCTTATTAAAGATCATTTCACCTATCTTTGTATCCTATTTATGCTTTCGCAATAACAACTTGAAATTTATTTCTAGATTATTCCTGGAGGAAGGTTGTCTATCAGAGGACTTAGTAGTGATTTCTATTCAACCCTGGCAAAAACACCCCTCCAATCAAGATCCTGCTAGTAGAATTTGAGATGTTAATTCTGCATCTAAAGTACATTTTGTTCATATTGTGCTATGCCAATTTTTTGTGTGTGTGTACAGGTGTTTTTAATCAGAGGTTTTGCAGGAAGAATTCAGATACTCAACAAAAGCCTTACATTTGTGAATTGAACAGATGATCTCATGGAAGAGAAAATGAAACTTTTTGACAAGACTCATTTTTCGATTACACAGTGTTGACTGGCATTAAGCATATTAGACTCCTGTAAATCTTAGCCAAAAGATTCTGAATCAGTTTTTGTGTTAGGTTCTCCAGGACCGGTGTCAGATTAATTTTCTGCTGTACTTTGTTTCACTTCAAAGGACAAACTATTCTTTAAACGATGATCATGTACTGGCAGGTTGGACAAAACCCATTCTTAAATTTCAGTGTGTCATGTGATCATTATCTCTTAGCCCAGCTGCATAAGAGCTGCTGAGTTGAGCTAATCTGACATTTTCTCTTATTCCTGAATGCAGTCTATGTTGAGTAGTTATTTAAAATCTAAGAAATAAAGCTTTACTGTACTGACAACACACAATACAGAATATGAACAAAAAAAAATCTGTATAAATCTGCTATGCTCTTAATTAACTAGCACTCCTAGTTTGTGTAAGGATTCCATAGCTGGTTTAAGCAGTAGTCATTCACAAAATCTGAAGATACAGATGTAGCATTTAGCAGCTCTTGTAGTCTAAATAAATAGGATGATTTAAGGGAGTGTCTCAGGTAAGGATTCTTATCTATTATGGAGGTAATTTGCAAATAATGATTAGGTACTGGCATAGAACAAGGGCTGCAATGCAGCTGAAGTAAACAGCACTCCCCATTGGTGATTTTAGGATACTAGTTATTCAGAAGTCATTTTCCTGACATTTGCATAGTAAACTCAGATCTTACTCTGATGCTAAATATATCTTACAAGTTTGCTTTGCAGGTCAAGCCTCAGGGATACATTAAAATGGGGGGTTGATTCTGCTGTTGTTGTTATATTTATTTGTTTTTTTCTTCTAGAATTTGTAAAGCTCTTCAAATACAAAACTCAGCAAACATATAATTATGGGTCAATTTCAATGCAGAAGAATGAAATCAATGCATATGCATTTTTTTTCTTTGTTGGAGGCCAGAGAAGACAAAAAAGAATAACCACAAAGTGTCAGACATGAACAGAAAAAATTCTCAAGTTAGTTTTTATTCTGCAAAACATATTTCAGAATTCTGCCTGCAATAAGTTTCTCATGTTAAGAGCTGAATATTGTTTAATTGAATGTATTTCTTCTTTGATAAAGACAGTGTAGTTGTTGCCCTATGTTTTCAGAGATCTTAGGTAATATGAAAAATATTTTTTCTGCATAATATCTTGCAATGATATTTGACTAATATATGGTCTTTTATTTTAAGTATCGCTCACTTAATCAGTGAGGGATTTGTCAGTCAGATAAATCAACATAAACTGTAGTGTATTATGAAGACACACAACTTAGCAACCCAATGACCACTAAAGTACAAAACGTATGGGTAACATGCCAGAGTTAAACCACAACCGTTGCTTACTTTAAAAGTTTACTCTTGAATCTTATCCTCTGTAAGTGAGAGTAAACTAAGGTTCCAAAGACAGGGAAGGGAAGGGAAGGGAAGGGAAGGGAAGGGAAGGGAAGGGAAGGGAAGGGGGTGTATTTCATCATGTACATTTTCATAGTAATAATGAAACGAAATATAAAGTGGGGGTGGGTTAATTCTTTACATAGAAACATGGGGGATTTTTAAATGTTATCTAAGCATGACCAGACATTTATCCTGCCTCAGTTTGTGGATACCTTAGAAAGACATGTATTTTGGGAGCATACTGAGGACTGGATATCTGTAATTATGTCTTGGCATTGAATGTTTGAAGTTGGACTCCCAAAAAACTTAGTTCCCCAATTCTTCAGGCATTTTGGTCATGGCTTTTTAAACTCCATATGCAAAGCGTCCACAACTGGTCAGAGGCATACTTGATATTATAAATAAGATCCTTCCAGATGGATTAGAAATGTCTTTACTTTACATTACATTACATTACAACCTAGTTACATTAGAAATGCAAAAATGTATATTTCTTTTCATTCATGGTGCAACCTGACCTAACATTTTTGATTTTGTGATGATTTTGTGATAAGTTGGGGGGGGGCGGGGAGG
This sequence comes from Dromas ardeola, assembly GCA_013398915.1. Classification (NCBI taxonomy): domain Eukaryota; kingdom Metazoa; phylum Chordata; class Aves; order Charadriiformes; family Dromadidae; genus Dromas; species Dromas ardeola. The sequence continues at coordinate 36,514 of VYZM01003900.1, read as the reverse complement.
GGGAGCTTTTCTGTGCAATTAACCCAAATGGTTTGCAGGATTAGAAGTATATTTCAAAGCAATGTGTAGGTTTTATATGCATAATTAACATTTGCATTAATGAAATATATTCACATAAATTCTTCCACCCATACAGAATGGAGTGCGATAGAAACTTACAGACATCAGTTAGCAGCATTCATCATTTCCATCTATCATCCAGTAAACTTTATTTTGAATCTTTTTTTTTTTTTTTTTTTTTTTTTTTTGTTTTGCGTAAGTCAGAAGACTATGCCTGGTGTAATCCTCATCTGATTTGTTAAATATAACCATAACCTCTCTATCCAGCTGAAGCCTATATGATTTTCATGCACCATGGTTGTATTTATAATAGCTGCATTTGCATTCACTTGGAACAGATGGAAAAACCTTTTTGATTCCTGGAATTCACTATGTTGGAGACTGCAGGGTTACAGACCTTGTTTCCTACTTTATCAAACAGTAAAGGAAAATTTACATAGGGGAGATCTATATTCTGTTGGGCATATTTGAAAAGGATGACTTTGATTCTGACAGTTTCTGTGAAACTCTCCTGTCCACATTTTTCTTAAACATTGTCAGAGTGACAGGAACCAAGGTCTCCAATTTCACAACACCTAAGATACTAAAACTAGTTAATCAAAAAGGCTTTTCTATTCTGTTCCTAGTGAAAGAGAAGGTAACTCTTCTAGAATGTCTGTAGCATATAAAAACACTAGGCAGCACAATAAACTCTTCATTTATCCTGTTTATGGACATATTTACAGAGGCAGGCTGAAACTCAATTAACCACTTCAGGTTCTTAATTCCATCCTATCAAATGCCATAGTTTCTGCTGGTTGATGTAAAGAAAGTCCATTTCTCCTGTGTTCCTTCACTCAAAATTGATGAAAATTTAGGTCTCTCTGTGATTCGGTTCTCTAAGCATAGGTATCCTGTGCAATTGTAAGCACTGAAGGGTATTCCACCTAACTTCACTGCCACTGCAGAAGAGTGCAAGCTCTTTGTAGGAATGCATTTAGATATACCATCCTCTGTAGAGATAATCTCCATGAACTGTATATCATCTGTCAGCTGCCTGCAGAGGTCTTGGATTTCTTTGATCACTAAGAAATGACAGCAGAAACTTGGGTCAATGATGGTAGATACATACGTTTTACCCAAACTCAAATGTCATTATTTCAATGTCATTGTCATTGTCAAAAGAATGTCATTGTTTCCATATCCCAATTTTATTCAGACTTTTGTTAAGTGTTAAACTTCTCATATTGGTAAGTTCTGAGCATCTATAGAGGAACTTCAGATACCTTTAGATAAATTCAAATGCCACACAGAAAGAGCCATCAAATTAGTTTTAAAAATCTCCTACATAAAGCTTTTAAATACGTTGTACTCAAAACACTTGATATCTGCTACGTGCTTTAGCCCCAGGCCTTTCTATAAAAGTTCAACACACATCGTAGGCCACAGACTACTTTGTACTTATATTGAAGTGTTTTGAGGCATCAAAATAAATACAACTTCAAAATGCAACAAGGTGCAATGAAGCGTCATCTACTACTGACCTAAAATAATGTGCCAAGATGGAGTAACAGAATGTGGTCCCGTAGAGAAGCCGAGGGACAGTCTGGTGGATAGCAACTTACATCCAGCCTCCCTCTCAAAGAGTTAAAGTCCTCTTAATCTTGCAGCCTTCTTCCTTCACTTGATCTTGAGAAGTGTTTTATCTCCAGACTCTTTTTTGCTGCATGGAATACCTTAAGGAAAAGGTGGAAGCAGAGCTGGAGACGCAGCAGCAATGAGAACAACGGTCTCCTCAACAACAGAGTCTTCCTGAGCAATGCTGAAGGAAAGACTAAGGCATATGTACCTGCCCTGTGCTGCTTGCTCTTTACCAGCTTTGGCAGCAGCACATAACCTACTGTGGACCTGGACAGTTTCCTCTCACAAAGCTTGTGTTTCCAGAAAAGGTGTTTTTTTCAGTTTGCCTTCAGCAAGATAGTAATCTCAGTTCTGCAGTCCTACAGCCTCCCCTCTGGAATAGGGTCTCTGTTAGCTAATAGAGCTAAAGCTATTGCATTTTTGAGGAACCCTTCCTTCAGGTGTCATTCCTACAACAGCCTGTCCAGGGGTAAAGATTTCAGGACCAAAAGCTGTGTAAAACCTTCCGGAAAATGTGAACACTATAGTCCAAATTCCAGGACAGCGATGTCTCACTGGAAACAGAGATAGCAGATGCTGTAAAGCTATGTTTATCCTGTTTGGATAAACATCCTGTTTATCACCCAGCCCACAGTGTTGCAGACTCAATTGTCATTCGTGAAGTTTTCTTGTTTCCACGTGGAGGGACAGTATTTTCTCCAGCGGGCAATTCATAAGTGGAGACCTGAGTAATACCACTGCAATGAGAGGCAAAAGTAAAACAGAGGGACTGTCTCATAAACAGGGGTGATTAGAAGGATATGAGGTTCAAATAATTGACTCCCACAGGTGTCTGACCTGTACCAATACCTTTCTCTTTTCTTGCGAAGGCTGATTGCACCATCTGGCTGCTTGTAGAAACTTGTGTTCTCAGAAAGTCGTGTGACTTCCAGCCTAATCAGTCACACACACTTTCAAAATGGCGAGATAGCCTGAACTGGAACATTTAGCATGTTAAACAGCATGGCAAGGCATTTTGACTAGGGCTGTATCAGCTGACAAAGGGAACAGTGATCAGCAGGGAGCCCGAGAGGCAAGTATTGGGGATGCAGTATTTGTCCTTGCTCTAGAGACAATCTTTGCCTGGACTCTTTGATGGCAACTTTATCAGAAAGCTGCAACTGGTCTAGGGCAAGTAGGTGAATGAGATGAAAGGCGAATGATGGAAAAGGCAGTTTCCTTTCTACTCTGGGAGCACACTGCATGTACCAAACCCACAGTGGTTTGCCTCAACATGGTTCAGCCTCTCAGTTCTAGTTGCAGTAATCCGTATTACTTTTCAGTTTCTGCTGGTATGATAGTTTCAAAATGCAGTGCTTCGTCAGTTGGCTGTGCTGTTCTGGGGACAAGGTAGAACAGCAAGATGCCTGGTGCCAGTGAAATTGTGTAAAACCGTATCTCCTGCTGTGCCATACGTACATGAGTAGTGGTTGTATATGAACAGCAGCGTAAGTAAGGTCGTAAAATATGGCAATATAAATACACAGCTTCTAAAAAGCTACATGAACCAAAAACAGCTTAAACTCTGAGCTTTTCACAACTTGGTCTTTGTATCACCCTAAGCAGCATAGATAAACTGAAGGTTTTGGAAAAAAAAAAAAAGAAAATCTGTAATGGAACATTATAGCATTTGTTCACACTATGAGCTGTCAACAATCATGCATAATTTAAGATTGCAGCCACTAACAATTTAACCGTGTTTTTCTCTGCTTGACGGGCTGAGTTTTCTGATGTGTCCCTGATGAGATTACAGTTGGCCCTAGCAGATTCTTGTAAATAACCTATCCTTCCCCTGCACAGAGTGAAAATTTAGATTTCACAGATTATAGCCCTAAATTATAAACACTGGTTTGCCCCACTGTCATAGCATCATTATGTAATCCAAGTTTGTTAGTTTAGGAAACATTGTCAAAATAAAAATAACATCAAATTCCCTTTGTCATGTTGGCATATACGAACTTGTTAAAATATGTAAGCACAATGTCAGAGTGTTCTTAAAATGGCAGCAGTCCATTTAGTCCTTTTTCCAAAATCTGACCTTTCTGAGGAATTTAGCCTTTGTAATGCTCAATACCAATTCACTATGTTCTTTTGGTCTTAAAAGAGAGAATGCTTTGAAATGTCAAGGGGTTTTATGCAAAGGAACATTAAGTTTATGTGAAACAAACAGAAGCCATGTGAGGATTTCACAAAGGAGAGAATTTGTATATTTTATATGATGCACAAAAGAAAGACTCAAGCAAAAACCTAAATAAAAGCAAACCCCCTGATTATATGCACTTGTTTTCTTTTTAACCTTGTTGGTTTTGTTTGTTTTCTGGGATTTTCTTCTCTCTCTTTTTTTTTTTTTTTCCTCCTGAGAAGGAAGGGTATGCTATTATAAAAAAGAACTCCTCTTTGAATTGATTTCTTTTTATTGTTGGATGAAACTAAAATCTGCAATGTGATGTGCTCTAAATGTTCAGTCTTTAAATTGCCACAAAAGTGAACAATTTTCTCTCTGTTTCATGATTATTTTTTTCATAAAAAATCTTTTGTTCTCCTATGCAACCTATGGGTAATCTTGGCAGTAGGGGGTTCATGAAAATATTAGATTAAAAGACATCAAAATTAAATGAAATCTGTACTTATGCAGTGATACTTAGGACGTCAAATAAGAATGGTACTACTATAGCTATTAAACTGAGAAATCTGAAGTAATCGACAAAGATGTCGTTCTTGAGTGACCTTGTGATTGGGAGCTAATAGAAATGGAGAAATCAGTATTATCAAAACTTCAGCCTCACATATGGCAGTAGATTTGTAATTCTGTATTTGTTCACAACATGTTCTGTTTTAATACAGTGTTCTCATAATAAGATCAGATGCTTTGTGATGTAATGGGAACATTCATTTATGCAAAAACAAATACCAAACAGGTAAATGTGAGTTCACACATTCCAGCTGTGCTGTGACAGGGATACTGTTTTAAGGCTCGCTTGCTTTCTGCCCTGTACTACATATTAAAATGAATTTTCTAGGATAAAATCTGCACCATTACTTAGTTTGTAAAAAAAACCCCACAGTTTCTCACAATCTGTACCAGTTGCTGCCTAACTGCTGAAGTACTAATGCTCTTGGAATATACAGTATCACCATCAAAATACCCTACATTATCTACAGGACATACTACAGCTTTCTATACGTTAGCAGTTTGTCAGAAAGACATTTGGTTCCTCCTTAAGCCATTCCAGGATGTAAAACCTAGGCTACCTTCTGTGTATGTTAACCACAAAATCCAGTCTGATAATTATTTGTTGAAAATTACTGCAGGATTCAATACTGTAGAAAACATAGTGACATGGAGCGTCATGTACCCCTTTTATTCAGTAACTCAGCAAGTATGCCACTCAGCCAGACTGTAGGATAATCCAGCTCAATCACCTAATCTGAAAAAAAAGTTTGACCCAACATCATCCTGGCCTGTATCAGAAACAGTGTGATGAGGAGGACTAGGGAAGTGATCGTCCCCCTGTACTTGGCACTGTTGAGGCCCTGCCTCAAGTACTGTGTCCAGTTTTGGGCCCCTCACTACAAGAAAGACATTGAGGTTCTGGAGCATGTCCAGAGAAGGGAAACAAAGCTGGTGAGGAGTCTAGAGCACAAGTCTTATGAAGAGGGTCTGAAGGAAGTGAGGTAGTTTAGGGGGCTCGGGGGAGACTGTATCTTTCTCTACAAATACCTGAAAGAAGGCTGTAGGGAGGTGGGTGTCGGTCTCGTCTCTCAAGTAACAAGTGATAGGGCAAGAGGAAATGGCCTCAAGTTCCACCAGGGGAGGTCTAGGATGGATATTAGGAAAAATTTCTTCACAGAACGGGTTATCAAACATTGTAACAGGCTTCCCAGGGAAGTGGTCACCATCCCTGGAGGTATTTAAAAGATGCGTAGACGTAGTGCTTAGGGACATGGTTTAGTGGTGGTTTTCGTAGTGTTAGGTTAATGGTTGAACTCAGTGATCTCAAAGGTCCCTTCCAAGCTAGACAATTCTATGATTCTATGATCTTTTAGGTGGATGCTGTAGCCAGAAGCTAATGAAATTGATTACAGCTGGAGAGCCAGAAGATTCTTCTTTCTTATGCTGCCTTGTTGAAATTCTTTCACTTTTGATGGGCCAGAGAACAAGACTACGCTTGTATATCCCAGGAGCTAAAATATCTTCTCTCTTATGTAGACAAAGGATACTGAGCAATACATCTTTATGATGCTAAATAAGAGGGAGATAGGGACTGATTCCTAGCTTCAAGGATAAGTAGCATGGACTGTCTTGTGTCCACGTGGGTTTGGGCTGGTCCCTTTTCTAACAGGTGTGTCTCAGTGGCCCAAAGAGAGTCAGGAACCATGCAGTGTCAGCAATCGCGTCCGGCAAGCTCACCCCCTAAACTTCTCTTATTTAATAGCAAAATATGCCCTCAGGCTCTATACTAAGCTCATAGCACTTTAAAATGAGCTTCATTAAATATTCAGCAAAGTTAATCTTTTCCATCAGCCAGATACTGTAGTTCCTAAACTATGTGTATGTATTCTGTTTCTGACAAAGGCGATAATTCTTTAAAAAGACTTGATAGGAGGGTTTGAATGCAGGTAGATCAAAACATTCCTCTGAGATGCTGAAGATGCAAGTTCCAATCACCTAATGGGGAAGAAAGACCTTACTGCGGCTATACCACAACCATAGCTGAGTGCTCTGACCCTTAAATTACACATTTAATCTTTCTCTAGTTTATGTCTGAGGAGTGAATGGTCAAAATGCTTCAGTTTCAGTAGAAACATCTATAGGTGTGAGTTTTGTTCATAGCCCTGCTTGAGAAAGACAGAACTGATGCTTCATACTTTTTTCTTTAAATTTTCCGTTGGTTAAGTGATGTGCTTAATTATGTATCTTGAATATTCCTAAATTTTGTACTTAAGGATCCACTTCTGGACCAAAACATATTTCAGATATCCACAGTTTTGGGCCTCATTCATTCAAGAACTACTGAATTCTTAAGCACTGTTTTGTCTGGACCCCAATAGTTAAATTCTATGTCAGTTGCACTCCCAAAAATGTTAACTGTACTCTTTTATTCCCTTTAGCTATAGCAGAAGGAAGATGATTTAATAATGTTTTTTTTCAGTGTGTCCCAATGATGCTTTGATTTAATATTTCTAATGGTTTCTCAAACAAATAAAATTCCCTTTGCACTTGACACTGAAATCAATTTGATTATTCTTCCTTTCCCCTTGCAGAACACACTGTTAATTACCAGGAGAACTAAACAGCAGGACATTAATGTGGCAAATGATGACAACAGTTTTGCATTCATCGATTCAGAATAAATCATAACAATCACTTCATCCCAAATTTGTGTTAATCGATTCAGAATAAATAATAAGAATCACTTGAGGTCCAAAAGCGTGATTTAACAATTAAGAAATAACCAAAAACATCCCAGTCTAGAGACCACAGATTTGGGCTGATATATCTGGCTTTGCATCAGTGAAATGTAGACCCTGTAATCCCAGAGAGAAATTGCAAGGCATTTGTATACTGGAGGATCACAAAGAGTTTCAAAAGACAAGAATTATTCTTCATTTAACACTGCCCCGGCTATGCCTTCACATATATTTTAACTAATCCAGCTTCTTTACAGTCCTCCTCCAGTTAATGTTTTCTGATTGAACCAATCTACAATTAAGATAACAAGAAATGATTCTCCTATGATTAACTGAGCTCAGTCAGCATACAGTATACTCCACAGAAAGTTTTTCTCTCACTTTTTATCTTGTTTGATGATCTGCAGATGTGTTTTGCTTTTTTTTTTTTTTATTCAAGTAGTGGCAATTGGTGTTATCATACACTTTCTTGACAAAAAAATAACATGTTGTCCCATAATTTTGCACAATAAAAAATAAATAATCAGCAGAACTTAGCAATATTTTAAGTGGATTGACAAAAAAGAAAATTCATTAGTATTTTTAGAAGGTTACCTTTGCTTATACCTAATATTAGAGAACGTACCATTGAAATAACTTTCACAATTAACTAGTCCCTAGTAAATATTTTTTTTTTAATATAATTTCACGGTAAAGACAGAATTACATGATTCTCTAAACAGCATACTTTCAAGGGTAGGTAGTAACACCTTCATGATGTTTTGAGGATTTCTTTTTTAATTTAACACACCGAAGACTACAGACAAATTTTCTTTTTTTTTTTTTAGTTTTTCAGTGGAACACAGTTAGTTTAGTGCTCAGAGAAAATATACATAATTACAGAAGCTTAACAAGATGAAAATAGTTCATTGATACAAAAGTGAAATTACTCGAGAATATAACTATTGAGTACATGTTACTTCATCTTTAAATGGCTTTTAGAAAATTAACAGATTTCTTTGAAAATATTTCTTTTTTATACTATTTTTTTAAAATTCAATGTTAAATAATAATATTCCCTTAAGACAAACAAGAAATTGAAATTAAATTTGCCTCATTACATTACAAACACTGCTAGAACTTAAAAAAAAAAATAAAAAATCTGTCCTACCACTGAATGCCTTTTATAATTGCCAGATTTTCATCATCTCCTCCTCTATTTTTTTTTTCCAACTTGTTTTCCAGTTTCAAAAAAATAGCATTTTATATCTACATCTTCAGTGCCAAGCCTACCTTTTTTCTTGTATTTTTACAGAAAACAAATATATAACATCAATATTGAGCAGTCATATTTGTGATGCCGTGGAACATCCATAAAGAAATTCTAAGGCAGGTAAGAATTGTTTCTTGCAGCTATATAAAATGATGCTTATTTACTGTTTATTTACTGTTTATTTAATGAAGTCACAATCATTCAATGCCTGGAAATGTTTTTTTTCTTCCTGGATAACACAAAGATATCACTCGGGATAGTAATTCCCTTTTAAATTATATAGTTCTAGTGATATATATATATATATTTCTATTATATATATTTTTTCTCATATATGAAGAAAAAATACTGTATATTCAACCAATTCTTTCTTCAGTGACAGAGTGCAGAATTCCATTAACATTCCATAACTTTCATTTAATAGTTTTTCTCGTCCATTGAAAAATGCAGATCCTAGCAAATCAGTTAAGAGGTTTACAAACCACAGAAATGGTGTAGACTAACACAAGCCAGTAAGACACAATAGGTTATTTTTCATGGTTTCATATTTCATATTCACTGTCACAGAGAAGTTAAGGCAACATTTTGTTAGAATCTTAAGAGCTAAGATTCTAACAAAAGTTTCTTACTTAAAATCAAGTCTTTGGAATTTCTTCTTTCTAGTTTATCAATGGCTAAACACTACAAAAAATATACTCACATACTGTTGCTAAATACTGTGAAGTAATTTTGATAGTTTTCATAAGACCTTTCATAAACAGTCATTGAAACAAAGGTTTACTCTTGAGACAGTCTATGAAAGGACAAGTATCACAAATGCTGTGGTGAATCTTAATTTGCATGCAGAAACTGCTTCAGACATACTTTTAAAGAAACAATTCCAGTATGAATCTTATGCCTCCATCCAAAAAATACCTTGTGAAAAAAGAGCTTAACAAGTTCCACAGGTAAGATTTATCTCACCTAACTTAAGATATTTGAGTTTGTGAACTCAGACTACATAACAGTTAATGGCTGGAAAAAAAAGTTAAATCTAGGGTATGATTCATCTTATCCTAGATTTCACCTAAGTTATTACCTAAAAGTACCTTTTTATCTTAATTGTTTAAATAATGGCACCAAGAGTAATAAGCTCAGATGTAAACATTCACATCATAAACATGTAAAGCTGTGTGAGAGAAATTCTACTCTGCTTGCATAATGAAGACTATTTTACTTTAACAATTAGCCCAGGATCAAGCGTATAAAATAAATGAGTTAGTGCTGAAATGCATCTTCGTGTTTTTGGTTTGTT
>VYZM01003900.1:3573-22274 GCA_013398915.1 Dromas ardeola | reverse complement strand
CCCAGAACGAGCTGTTCCATCATCTTTCCAGGGATGGAGGTGAGGCTGACCGGTCTGTAGTTCCCCGGGTCCTCCTTCTTGCCCTTTTTGAAGACTGGAGTGACTTTGCCTTTCCTCCAATCTTCAGGCACCTCGCCTGTTCTCCAGGACCTTTCAAAGATGGTGGAGGGCGGCCCAGCAATGACTTCCGCCAGCTCCCTCAGCACTCTCGGGTGCATCCCATCAGGGCCCATAGACTTGTGAATATCTAATTGGCCTAACTGGTCCCTCACTTGATCCTCCTCAACCCAGGGAAAGTCTTCCTCTTGCCCCGTTACTTTCTCCAAGCCCTGGGACTCCTGGGGGCTCGGCCGGGTAGTAAAGACCGACGCAAAGAAGGCATTCAATAACTCCGCCTCCTCTGCATCCTTCGTCACCATGGCTCCTGTCTCATTCAACAGCGGGCCCACAACTTCTCTGGTCTTCATTCTTCTTCTTTTATTCACATTTTATGCCCTGCGGAATATAGGTTAGACAGTCTCCAGCCTTAAGGTAAACTTTGAATTATGGTCCACTTTAAGTTGACTCATAGTCTCTATTGAGGCAGCTTCATATAGCTGAGAAATCATGCCCACATTATAAACAAATCCATTAAAAAATTATTTAAACTATGAGAAAGTGTTATTGCATTTGGACCTTTGGTTTCTCAACCTGTGAAACAGAAGATCCTATTTAGCACTTTGAACAGATAACGTGATAATTTGTTAATACTTCAGTGTTGTATACTTGAGAAGTACTGAATATTGTATATTAAATATTCAAAAAAAAAGTATTTTTCTGGAGGTTAGTAATATTAATCACAGTTTACCTGTGCATGCCATTTGGGAAGCCAAACACTGTGTTAGCTTTTAAAAGTGTCAAAAACCTTGTCTGTTAGATAACAGACATATAAGCTTACCCTAAGCTCTATGCTTTTCTGCTTCCGACCCTCCAACAGAGCATGTAACAAAGTTAGCTGACCTTGGTTGTTATAGCAATAGGTATAAGCAAGAGCCTCTCTGCATACCATTCCTTGGTATTCACTAAAAACATAGATCTTATCACTCTGAAAACTAACAGTGTCTCCACAATATGCTGTTAATTTCAGAGACCTTCAGAGACTTCAGTTAGTTAGAAGAGGCTTAGCTGCAAAGTAAAATTATTGAACAGAAAATCGGTTCTGGTTTACCTCAAACCAGGACACTTCTGTACTACTAATAGGAAGTGGGGAAACAATACTGTAGATATATCTATTTCTCTTGAGAAGACAGAATGAGTAAGAGAAATAGATCAAGTCCTAGTTTGCAGCTAGATGAATGAAAATGAAAATGAAAACAAAATCCCTATCAATTTAGATAGTCTAGGTAAGTTTATCCTTTGAATGTCCATTAGCCGTTTGAAAACATTGAGACATTGAAATATGAATAATTCAAATTTAATGGGAAAATTAAAAAGAAGTGTCCATAACAACTTAATGACTCTGACAATCATTGGATTTTCATCTTTTTTTTGACTCCCACCTCCTGTCAATGGGCACTTCACTGACTCCTGTATTGTAAGGAAGTATTTTTATTCTGAGCAGTATTCTGTGTGATATTAGTGACTGGAACGGTAGCTCCTTCCCCATAAATTCAAGGCAAGCTAGATTCTCAGAAGAATATGGAAAGGCCTTAGAATGACACAATGAGAAGAGCAAACTGGAAGCTTCATTCAATCAATTTAATTTACAGAAGTAAGAGATGGAGTTTCAAGAAAAGTGACAACTACCCTGCTTAGAAATCTGACTAAATCTGACTAAATTTGTCCTGGATGTGACTAAAGAAAAATACAAAACTTGATGAGCAAGTGCTAAGCTAAGTGACAGAAGATCGAAACTGAGCTCCCCCCCAGTCCCAAAAACAGTGACCTTCGTCTACCCAGCTTTCCAACCTAGTGCTGAAGTCTGAAGCTATACTATACCATTTCTATATAGCCTGTAGGTCCTTAGTTAAACCATACCTCAGTTTTGGCACCTTCAGGGATGTCAGATAACAGCTCAACTGCTGCCAAACATAGCCCAGGTTTCAATGGACTTTACCATTATTTTAGTGTTGAAACAGAATAGATTGGAATGTGATTGGAATACATGGGGCTGGGGAGGTGGGAGTGGTGGTTTTTTTGTTGTGTTTGTTGTGTGTTTTTTCTCTTTTCACTAGTGACTCACTTTAGATCAGGAAAGCATATTTGTAGTGAATCATCTAATTGTCTTTGTGTCTAGTTTTGGTGCTCATCATGGTACAGTCTTTGAACACATGAACAGGCTTCCCTTGGGGTGAGATGCTCTAGACATGCACCAAATGTGTTCCATACTGCAGTGGTCATTCAGTCTACAGCAGCAGATCAGAGGCTGGTGTGAAGCTTAAAGTGTGGATACTGTAATAAATTGGATATAAAAAAGCAACTTTTCACCCCACAGAATTACTCCTATTGCCCTGCACTACGTGCTTATATAAATGAGTTGTTAGACATAAGAACTCCTTGGCGGAACATAAGTCTGTAACACACTTGAAACATTTCTGATCTCCTGTGACACTGAGTTCATTTACATTGCCAAGGGGAATGAGCTCAAACACAGGACCTCTGATTGTTCACAAACTTTAGCTGATAGTTTATGTCCTACTTCTGCTTTTGATGAATAAAAGTAGGCCCACAGAAACAGCTCTGCTGTGGAGGGAACCAGCCTTATGCAGTGTGGCTGTGAGCCAATTGCTGCCAAATGGCCTCAGGGCAAGGACTCAGTCCCTGATCTTCTTTTATTTAGCAGAACAGAGAGAGTTATAGGGATCTTCGGTAAGAAGCAAGCTTTGTTCCTAGCCCACAAATGGCTCTGCTGCTCCCTCGGGCTGTGGAATTTATTTATAGGCTTTAGCACAGAAAATTCTGGATTTTTTCTCACCTTTGCATATTTTTTATGAAAGAGAAGACATTAGGCCATGAGTTTGTAGACCTAGGAGAGGCAAAAAACGGCAAGAAAATCTTCCCTGGCTGCAATACTTAAAAGGAGCACCCACATTTACAAAATTTCTCAGATTTTTTCCTGTCTGCAAAACACATTATGTCTTTTCCAGAAAGAAAGGCATGACTTACTTTGAACCCTTCCAATTCCATCCTCACATCACACATATATTGGCATTTAGTAACTTCATCTGCATGGAGCAGCCTAGGACAACCAGAACTCTGGAAGGTACACGCTCCCAGCTTTTTATTACAAGAAAGCTTTTTATTCTCTACCCAGCCTCTCTTGACTAATTTTCTATCCAGCAGGTGCTTTTACTGCTTGCACAGTAAAGTTTTCTCTCTGGTCTGTTCTGCTGGAGATAGAAAAGAAGAAGAAATGAAGAGGCAAAAGAAGTTATACTCTCACTGAAGTTAACTGTGGAAGACAGAAAGAAGAGGCATATCATTCACCATTAAAAAACTGAATGGTGGATAGTTTCCTGTTAGCCAAAGCACAATTTCTGTTTTCAACATGGGTGTGGTGTCAAGTGTTGCCCTATTCACCTCAGCTGCCTCATTACAGAACACCCATGAATTCATACCGTACTTTCTGAGAAGCTTGCTTCATGGAGAATGCTCTCTATATGCCAGAATAAGGACAATGGTCATGAGCTGCACAAAAAGAAATTCTGTTTTGGCAAAAGAAAAGAAAAAAATACAAGACGACTGGCAAAGCCCTGGAACTGGTAGCCAGAGAGGCTGTGGAGATTTTCAAAATTTAACTGGGCAAGTCCCTAGGCAATCTGATTCAATTTTTAAGGTAGCCCTCCTTTGAGTAGAAGGTTGGAATAGGTGACCTCCAGAAGTCTCTTCTAATCCATATTTTGTATGATTCTATAAACCTAATATGAAATTTGCAAAGGCTAAGATATACAAGAGACACCATCATGTGATGCTAGCAAGTCTACAATAAATATTAATGGACTTTCTGGGGCAGAACACTTAAGGGCAAAGTGTTACAATCTGCCACGCATACTGACTGTTTTGTATCTGAATAAACACTACTCTTAAGGATTTTCTTGGACGCTGGGCCACTATGTTCTAACAAGCTGGCTGAGAGAGGGCTGGCACTCCTGTAAAACACAACGTCTGTTCCATGTTTGTAGAAAGAAGGGGGATGAAGTCAAGATGTTATCTATAGACAAGTGCTAACAGATGCATATAGTCCTTGAAGGGTAGGGACACATGGTGTGACTGCGTAAATGAGAAAGAGATTTTAGCTACAGAGCAACCAGCTTTTAGACCACAACTGGGGACAGTCAGACAATTGTCTTTGTTATTTTACCAATCAAAAGCTGAGGACAGGATAGGGCTGTAAACCTACTGGTTTACTTATGTGGCCTTTGGTTATGATAATGGCCATGAGATGAGCTCTGGCTTCCTGGCCATTAGCATATAAGGTCTTTCTATGCTGAAGATGCTTCATAGGATTTTTCTCTAATACTGGGTTGGTTTGTTTTTGGAGGTATGCTGGTGCTACATATGACCTGTTGAAAGAAGTGGTGGTGGACTCTTGATGTAGGTGCACCCCACTGCTAATGTGGACACTTCGGTGCTTAATAAATTCAGTTTCTCCCCTCATGGAAACATTGTGTGGGAAGCTGTGATGGCAGTCTTCAAAGTAGAGGTATCTAATTTTACTACTCAAATAGAAATTGAGGTCTGTTGAAATGTTGACCAATCAGTTATATTCCTGGTGAAGAAAAAGTGCATATTGCAAGTTACTGAAAGAGAAAGAATTGCCTTTCCTACACCTTTTTTGCCTCGCTGGAGATTAATTCCTCTAGTTTGTGTCTATTAAGTAGGGGAGAAATGGGAAGAAAGAACTGTCTTCTTTTGTATTTATTTTCACATGTATAGCTCATGAAGAGTTGTGAAAAACATCTGCAAAGAGAGGGTTCTGTGTGTCTAAAAGCACCTCACAGGGGGTGGAGGGGGCCAAAAGAAAAAAAGAGAGAGATAATCCTTGTTTTCTAATCCTTGCTGGAGCCAGTTCCCCTCAGCTTCTTGAAGAAAGTGCAGAAGCTAGGAATAGGAGTTAATACCTCACTTCCATGTGGCTATGAAACAGTAGTAGCTGGGACAGTTTATAGGCAATAGTTAACCTAAATCAGCAATTTGAGGAAATAAACAACACATAAATATGTGTACACTTGTGTGTTACATCATTTACATTTCAATTTGTAGACTGGAGTAGCATTAGATATTTAGACTTGCTGCAAATACGACTCCTACCCCTAAAATCCTATAAGAATTAAAATTCATACATGACAATCAGAATATCTTTCTTCTTTATGTGGCATCAGTAAACAGCCATATGTAAATTAATAATTTGCCTTTTTCTTTACTAACATAGATCTTAATGGCATTTCTGTAATCCAGAGTGTTAATTACCAATAAAATTTGTCATTTTTACATGTCTTAGAAGGGGGATTAAAAAATCAATCTTACTTTCAGGGAATAATCAAAGAGAAAAATGGAGCAATACATGGAGGAAAATGTAAAATAACTTATTTTTTTTTCTTTTCTTTAATTAGCATATGATATATAAACTAGTATGATCAGTTTTCAGTTTTTAAGAAATCAAGTGATTTTGGAACCCAGACATAAATACACACCTGATTCATGATCTCAGGATCAATAACTGTCTATGGAATTGGTGTTTTTTTTGCAATTCCAGCCATTCCTGGCAATATAGGAGGTGGTCAGGATTATTTTAAAAGTTAGATTTTTCTCTTAGAAAGCTAAGGAGTCAGAAATTTCTCAGGAGGTTGGTGATATAGATGGAGTCAGTTTGATTTTTCTTGTACAAAACAATAAAACACTTCTGGTATACTGAGATATTCTGACCATCTAGAGGCAGTATTACAATATTGTTTTAAGAACAAGTTAGGTAACAAATCACCTGTAATTATAAAAGGTGACCTGAGAAATATATCTGCATATTTTATAAAAGACTTTAGGGACTTGTTCATCAAAGTTCAAACTGTGGGAAAGCAGCTTGCTTTAGCTACCTTCTACATTCATGCACATATTTAACAGCTGCTCACACATGGTTTATTAAGTTTTACTTTAAGAAACCATTTATACGGGTTATGTCTCAGGAATAGTATTGCACTAATTACCGTTCAAAAAACCACAACTATTAACTGAACTGTTCTAGATAGCCAATCTGAAATAACTGATGGTTATAAATTGTAAAGCAAGCTCCATAACAGAATTCATTAGAAAGACATAATCTCACTCTGTTGTTTCATTACTTTCAAATAGTTCAATCTGCTCATGTTATAAAACTTAAAGGAAAGAGGATGTTCTTTACTTGCAGTGAGATATCGAATTTATTGGTCATTCAGGATCTTAAGCATAGTTAAATTAATAATATGAATAACAACATAGGAAGCTTTAAGATCTTTCAAAACATGTAGAAAAAGCCCCTTTCCCACTTTTATGGCCTACGCATTTCTTGGTCTACAAAACTTTATGTACACCAGCTTTGCTCTAATAGGATAAAACCCAACATGTTTTGTTTTTTTTTTTACTTTTGATCCCAAGCATCTTCTTTATCAGTTGTTATCTGGCCTTCTCTGTAGGTGTAGGTGATGCACTAAGCTGTCACTGAGCATCACTGGTCACACTGTAATCTTTTTTTTTGGTTGTACCCACCATGTAGGTTACACTATAGCACTGCTATGGTGTATGTGCCGGATGGTTCCTTCTCTGTGTATTCAAGAGGCTGGCACATTCCTGGTCTTTTGTGCAGTACAGACATAGCCATTCTGTATATGCCACTGAGGCTTGATGAACTCATAATCAATGAATCAATGCTACCATTTCTAGTTTTTTTCAGTCCTGTGAGACACCCTTCCTCTCTGACTCCTATAAATACTTGAAGAAGCACGTGGCTAAAGGGGACAACACTTGCAGATCTATAGCAATAGTTGTTGCCTTTTGCTCTGTTAGTAAAGTGGTAGGAAGAAAGAATGTCAGAGAAAAATAAAGAAAAATAAAACCTTTGATCTTTGGACAGCGATGAGAAGAAGGTGGCAATTGTAGTAACTTCCAGCATTATATAGTCTAAAGCTGTGAATGATGGAAGGAACAGAGGAAGGAAATGGGAGGTAAAAAGTTAAGGCCAAGAAAAAAAAAAAACAAACAAGATGGGATAGAAAAAAAAAAGCAGAAAAAAATCCATTACCAAAGAATAGACGATATTCTCCCAGAGAAAACAAAGACGACATTGCCTTCAGAAAAAATATAAATACATCAGCCCACAAAAGTGGCATGAACACTGAGAAAAAAATAATTAACCTATGTAGGGTAAAACAAAAACTGAGAACAAGAAATAGAGAACAAAAAAACAAAGAAAAAAAAGAAAAAAAAAAAGAAGGAATACCATTAGCTTTGTTGATGTACTTTTATACTACAATGATGTCAACATTATGATGTTTGGATAATGTCCAGGACTCCCCAGGAACAAAGTGCTGAAAAAGAGCCATCAGAAAAAGATGGAAAAAAGGAAAGACAAACATACAAGATAGAGATCACAAGAGAATCATCCATGTAACTAAAGGAACTAGTATAGTTTACTACAGATACTTTGCTATATGCATTAGACATTTTTAATCACAGTGAAAAAAGAAGAGATAAGGTGTTAAATCACAAATTTATACGTCATAACTGGACAAGGACTATGTTTCTCAAATAAGCAGGAAATGGCCTCTCTTTCAGGGGAAGTTCTTACAACAATTAGCTATAACTATGGCAGTATTACCACCACGCACTTAGTAAATACTTTATATATCTCCTGACCTTAGAGGGGTGTCTTTTCCATCTGAGGTAGGATATCACTCGGTTTTTATAAAGGAGCACCAGTCAAGAATGAGACTCGAGATACACTATAATTAATAAGTAAATCACAACAATGACAGCTGTGAGCTTCATTTTGGTCTCTGTGCAATCAGGAAATATTCAGTGTGATACAGAACTGTTATGGAATTACAGGACTGAATTTGTAATTATTTGGAAATAATTCTTGGAAAGCTGATGAAAGACCATTACATTGCCTTTACATTGCATTGCCTTCAGGTGTTGGTGCACCACAATTTTAGAGAAGTAAGGAAAATAGTGGTTTTTGTGGAAATTCCTGACAATCCTTCCAGTAAACATTGATAAAGTTTTTAGTGCCCCTGCCATTCTTTCCCCTTAACCATGTAACCATGCAATGATTTAGCACACAGACCCTTTTACACTAGCTTTTTGAAACAATGAAACAACATCCTCCCTAGAGTGTAATACTCCTTTCCTCCTCTGCAGCACTGCTTTTATTGTTTTATTATTACTCCACCTCTTCTTCAGAGTTAATTACTGAATGTTATACAAATAGATAACACAAGGAAAAGAAAAATGCTTGCAGATAAACTGGAATGGGGGCATTTTATTTTCTTCCGTTAATGGACTGCTCCTTTTAACAATGTTTCTACCTCATTTTCCAGTGTTATGAAAAACCTTATGTTTGTCAAACTGTTCAAAGAAGGAAGCTGATGGTATCTAAAACTGATTTTAATAGCCTTTTTGAGCACTGCTGGCATAAATGGCTTACAGATTGCTTCTGCTTTGATTCTCATTCACACATGAACTTGGGAAACTGATTTCCTCTGGCTGTTTCATTGATTAGACAACACACAAAAAGGTGTGAAAAAATCTGCATTTCTTAAAAATGCACTCAAAGCACATTATTAGGACATCAAACACCGAGACTATACATTTGTATTTTTTTCCCCTGTAATGTATTTTGAAATTCAATCCGAAATGCTCTAACAGAATGAAACTGCATTGCAGTAAAGTATGTTCCTTCACCTTGCAAAATAATTGTATAGTATCACAGACACTTCCGTAAGAGCTCTTAGATGGTAGTCAAAGGGCAGCATAGTAGTGTCAATGAGGAAAATGATAAGCATTAAACTTTTATAATTTAATTCTCTTGCAGGTATATATCAAGTGGCTATCATCAAAAGTGAATTAACAGAAATATTCTGTGAATGTTAATCACAACAGTCAAACTGATTTTAATGGCTAATATTGACTAGCAAATATAAAAAGACTGGTTATATGGTGAAAATTCCAGTTAAAAGTTTAAATTAATCCTAACAGCTTACTTGAAAGCACCCAAGAGGAAAATTAGATAGCTGATTCCTGTGACTTCAGCTCCTTCAACAGTTACATTTCTAATCTATTTATTGGGAAATTTGCTCAACTCTTATTTTTAATAGAATTTGGGGGGTGGGGGTGGAAGAGGACTGTGAATTTCTCAACTTAATACTATTTTATAAATTTAGTATTTACATTAAATTTTTAGGATTTGCAATGCCTCCTTGGAAGATAATTATAAGGGGTATAACAGTTTTACAGTTAAATTAATTTTAATCCTCAATTTTCATTCCGTCTTAAAGTAGTTTTGCCTTAAAATTATCAGGAAACACTGTTAGACAATGTTACAGAAACCTGTTTCAATTGAAGCTAATATAGAAAAATCAAGCCAACAAGTCATTTACTACTTTATTTAAAGACACCACAATTTCAAGCCCTGCCTGTTGATACGGACATAGGAACAGTAAAGACTATTCTGAGACATTTTCAATTAAAAAAATAAGGTCATATCTTTTTCTTTCAGTGGGTAGTGAACACCATAAACACTGCTTTGAAACAAAATCCTATGCATAGCAATTAATTCCTATTAAAATGCTTGGTTATATATAGGCTAGCTTGATTATTTCATTTCTTCTTTAAGCAATAATAAAATGCAAACTATAGTACTGATTGCCTGGTATTTGGGTAATTTGGAATAATCATGTAAAAATAGTTATTACAAAAACAGTACTTCTATAGGCTAGTTGGATTGTGTGTATCTACTTGTAAGTACTGTCTCATTTGCCTGAGGTATTTTTAATGTTAATGGTTTAACTGTAGAAGCTAGCTGGAAGACGAATGCAATCAAGCTACAGCCAACTGCATTCTGACAGATGGTGTAATGATTGTATATAAATGTGATTTGAGGGACTGGGCTACAGGGCTGCTTTACATTTTTGACACATGCAAAAAAAATGTTGCTGTGTCAGCTTTAACGTAGCTGTAGAGGTACTTATTACTGTTACATAAAGGATCAAAGTATGTTAGCATATAGGCTATTAGCACACATAACGCATTTAGGTGTACATGTTCTATGGTGAACAGCATAAAACCCGGCATCACCTAGAATCAAAAGTAAGAAAAAAAGTCCTGGCTCTGTCTGTGTGAATAGTATTGAAATATAAGATTATTTAAAATACACTGAAATCTGAGATTCATGCTTGAAAAAAAAAGTAAACCAAGAGTGAACTTCATCTATCCTACTGTAGGTGTCTGCAGCTGGATCTCCTAGTCTCAGTTTCCTTTTTATTCAATACAAAAAAAAAGAAGTATCTGTAGTGGCCTTTTCCTCCATCCTGAAGAATCTTGTGAACTCTGATGAAATGGTCCTTAGAGACTTTTTTTTCTTGCTTTCCTTTAAATGTGGAGCTCAGATTTATACTGCTAATTTTTAAATATTTGAAAGTAGGTGAGTTGAATTGTATCTTTATAGATCTGTGTCTCTACCAGAAGCAGAAGAGCTAGAAATACAAATTACAAGATTCATCCACTATATGCGGTTATTTAACATCTCTGGATTAGAGCTCTGGATTATATTAAGAATTTTTAGCTCTCTGTATGATAACTCGACAGAGGTAAGTGCCTCTGAAAGGTAATGCAATAATGTAATGAGTTAATCATCTTGTTTCTCTGCTAACTACAGAGGGAGTCTAGAATGATTAGGCTCAAATTTAGTGCACTGAAATAGGTAGAATAATTCTCCAATACTTTTTATATATATATACACACATATACAGGTATGTGTGTGTGTCTGTGTATTTATATGTATATCTGCTTCTCCTGATCCTTTCTGCTCATCTGGGAAATGACCAGCTCTGCATCTCCCAAGTGGGTAGAAAGGATCAGGAGAGGTAGATATACAGAGACTGGCTTCTGCTCCCTCATCACTCTGCAGACTGGGTAATCTAGACGACATGACAGTTTTGTCACCTGGCTGCTCTGATGCTGGGATAATGGAGCCAATAACTTGGAATTAGAGGATAGGGAAGCCAAGCAGCTGGGATAGAGTTAGTTTTCTTTCTAGTGGCTACTGTGTTTCAGATTTGGTATGAAAGGAATGTTGATAATGTATATTGTTTTAGTTGTTGCCAGGTGATGTTTATACTATTCAAGGACCTCTTCAGCTTCCCACAGAAGCCAAGAAGGAGCACAGACATAACAAGCCGGCTAACAGAATATTGCGTAGCATAGATGTCATGCTTGGTATGTGGCTGGGGGGGGCGGGAATATCGTCAATCGCTGCTCGAGCCAGGCTGGGCAACCAGCTCACCCGGTGGTGAGACTGACTTCTGTTGTATTACTACTTCTTGTATGTTCTTTTACCATTATTATTTTTTTTTTCCTTTTCTGTTATTATTCTATTAAACTGTCTTTACCTCAACCCATGAGTTTTTGGTTTTGGTTTTGGTTTTTTTTTTCTCTTTTTCCCTTTCCCCTCCTTTTGTTCCTCTTCTCCCTACCCCTCTGAGGGCAGAGAACTGAGCAAGTCCTAGCTACCAGCCAGGGTTAAAACATGACAGGCTTATTTGGAGACTCACCTATATCTAAGTAAGGATGTTATCTCTTCTACATAGTACAAGACTATTATTAATCAGTGCATCTTTTGTTTCTCCCAGTGCACTCATGAAACCTTTTTTCTAGTAGTGAGTCTTAGGGACACTGAATACAAATTAAGTAAAAGTTTTCCAACCAAATTGTAAAATATAATAAAACAACAAAAAATACACGATGAATAAATAACAGAAAACTAGGTTGATCACTGAAGCATTCAAGCTTCTCGTTTGGAAAATGAAAAGTACATAAAGATTTATTTATGATATTTAATACTTCTTCTGACTTTGAGATAATTTTTCCGTGCTGTTCTTGGAGAACTTTGGTGAGTTAAGTGAAAAGGCTGTCTCTCCAATCTGCACAATGAAAGTGCTTCTCAAAGAAATTTTAAGTTTGACTGAAACCAAGAGGGTCATAAGTCTTAGTCAAAACAGGGACTTATTCCTTACTGTCTATTTTCTTCTTGCAGTACATTTTGCTTTTTTTCAGGGTTTTCTGTAGCATTTAGATTCTTGCCTTGCTCTTTTCTCTTTTTCTCTTGTTAGAAACTGAAGAAGTTCCCTTAATCCTCAGTAAAGAACATATAATGGGTATGTATGACAGATGTATTCATTCAGGATAACTTTTGGCTTCTTATCTAACCAAATTAGAAAGAAACTACTAACTTATTTCCTAAGAATCTCTTTCTGAAGGAATCTATCCCCCCACATTTACCTGACTGAAAAATTAAATTCCTAGCTTAATCAAGTAATCTGTATGCTAAGAGCTAGTGTGAAGCTAGCTAGTGTGAACACTCCTACCTCTTAGTTGAGCTCTTTGTAATAGTTGTAATCCCAGGTGGAATGTGAATTCAGTAGAAGGCAGTGGATTGCTAAGAGGCACTCAACACCACTCTGAAAGTGTTATGCTCTAGTACTAAACACTGAAACAAACCCATTTTGATAGTTCATTCTCTATTTATTTACATGCTCATAATCTTTGACTCAGTGCTTTGTTTCTTCCATATAAAAGAAGTCTCTGTGCGAAAGGAAGTTCTATGACAGCAAGCACATGGAGGGAGCCAACTTCCTGATCTTCATACAAACATTCAGATTTGTTTTTGTGGGAGATGAGTAAGCTGACTCTCTAGTACTGTAATTTCAAGTATCCTTTCTCCTCAGGGGGCGTACCTGCCAAAGTCAACTTTCTTATTGAAAGCATGTGAAATATATTAGCATTGTACTTAGCTAAAATACTTATTATACCTTGTAGCACTAGTATGGCAATGTCCGGCTGCTACGTATTCAAAGCAACCTTGAAATTATCTCTATTATTCTAGGTTATAGAATATAGGAAGTGACAATGAAGTGCAAATACAATAAAAAATGGCAATGTAATTGAATAATATCACTAAATGGCCTTTTCTTTTCACATTTCTGGACAGAAAAATGCCAAAACATGCTACCTAAAACAGCCTTCCAGTACTTAAAGGGGGCCTACAGGAAAGATGGGGAGTGTAGTAATAGGACAAGGGGTAACGATTTTAAACTGAAAGAGGATAGATATAGTTAGATATTAAGAAGAAATTCTTTATTGTGAGGGTGGTGAGACACTGGAACATGTTGTCCAGAGAAGTTGTGGATGCCCACTCCCTGGAAGTATTCAAGGCCAAGTTTAGTGGGGCTTTGAGTAACCCAGTCTATTGGAAGGTGTCCCTGCCCATGTCAGGGGGGTTGGAACTAGTTGATCTTTAAGGTCCCTTCCAACCCAAACCATTCTATGATTCTTCGATTTTTTTTTTTTTTTTAAATAAATCTTAGCTTGTCTTCTTTTAGTTTTGTGTGAAATCATGGATATCTTGAACTTATAGAATCACTGATCACATTCAGAAGCTCTAAAAAAAGGACTAATAGTGATATTTTTTTTCAAAAAGACAAAAAAATGGCAAAATCATATCCAAGGACTTTTTTTTTTCAGAACGACTTGGAGTTGCTTGATTAAAAAAAGATTCGTAAGAACAATAACTAATCAAGTGCTATTGTCACAGAAACCTTAATTGATTTTCTGTGTATGGGGAAAAATTGGTACTATTTACTATATTGATTACATTTCAGTTAAGGATAATAAATAAAGCAGGTTTAACTTACGTGAATGGAAAAATAAAAGAAAACAAACCAAAGCAAAAAACCTCCAAAACACTGAATTGTGGCTATGCAGCTTTTGTCTCCTTCTGTTTTTGCCAGTAGTTACTGTAGTATTTAAGACTTTGTCTGGAAAAAAATGGCTAAATTATATCCAAGGACTTTTTTTAAAAGGACTTAGAGTTGCTTCATTTAAAAAAAAAAATCATAAGAACAATAACTAATCAAGTGCTATAGAAAATATAAGCATTTTTTTTAAAAAAAAAAACATTAACAATTCCTCTATTTAAGAACATTTAAATTCTTCTAATACTTAGAATAATTGCTGATTAATGGGAATTCTCTTGCAGGATTTCAAAGTTCCATCTGGATGAGGGGATAGAGTGCATTCTCAGTAAGTTTTCAGATGACACCAAGTTGGGCAGGAGTGTTTAACAGCTTGAGGGTAGGAAGGTTCTACAGAGGAATCTGGACAGGCTGGATCGATGGACCGAGGCCAACGGTATGAAGTTCAACAAGGCCAAGTTCTGGGTCCTGCACCTCGGTCACAACAACCCCATGCAACATTACAAGCTTGGGGAAGAGTGTCTGGAAAGCTGCCTGGTAGAGAAGGACCTGGGGTTATTGGTTGACAGCTGGCTGAATAAGAGCCATCAGTGTGCCCAGGTGGCCAAGAAGGCCAATAGCATCCTGGCTTGAAACAGAATGGTCAGCAGGACTAGGGGAGTGATTTTATCTCTGTACTCACCACTGCTGAGGCTGCACCTCAAGTACTGTGTCCAGTTTGGGGCCCCTTACTACAGGAGGGACATTGGGGTGTTTGACCATGTCCAAAGAAGAGTAATGAAGCTGGTGAGGGGTCTAGACCACAAGTCTTATGAGGAGCTGCTGATGGAACTGGGCATGTTTATTCTCAAGAAAAGAAGGCTCTCTACAACTACCTGAAAGGAGGTTATAGTGACATGAGTGTCTGTCTCTTTTCCCAAGTAGCAAGTGATAGGACAAGAGGAAATGGCCTCAAGATGACCCTGCGGAGNGGGGAGGTTTAGACTAGATATTAGGAAAATTTATTCACTGAAAGGTTTGTCAAGCATTGGAACAGGCTTCACAGTGAAGTGGTTGAATCACCATCCCTGGAGGTGATTTAAAAGACGTGTAGATGTGGTGCTTAGGGACATGATGGACTTGGTAGTGTCAGGGTAATGGTTGGACTCAATGATCTTAAAGGTCTTTTCCAACCTAAATGATTCTATGATTCTATGATCTAAAAATATAAAAAGGATTTAATAACATTCATGATGTTATGACTCAAACAAATACATTGTATGTTATTTTATCAACTGTTATACTGAGTAAAAGCAAGGTTAAAAGATAGTGAAATAACATCTACCTATTAGGTTTCTTCTCTTCTATGGAATTTTGTTAATGGAGAATCCTTGGTCTCTGGTGCATGAAAATGTTAAACAGGACTGGATACAGTGTTGATCTCTGGTGTACACCACTATTTATTAGCCTCCAACAAGACTTCGTTCCACTGATCATCATCCTTTAGGCCTGGCCTTTCAGCAAGTTTTCAACCCACCTTGCTGTCTACTTATTCAGCCCATATATCAACAGTTTATCTATGAGGATCTTATGGGAGACAGTGTCAAAGGCCTTCCTGAAGTCCAGGTAGACAATATCCACTGCTCTTCCCTCGTTTACCATACTTCGTCATAGAGGTTTATGAAGTTTGTCAAGCATGACTTCCCCTTGGTGAAACCATACTGACTACTCCTGATGATTTTCTCATTTTTTATGTCCTGGTAATGGTTTTCAGGATTCATTCTACACACCTGCATATTTCACAGAAGGTGTAAGAATATGAACGTGAAAAGAAAATAAAAATTCATTCCATGTACTCTGAAAAGTATGTGCCCTGTAGAACCATTAGAACCATTAAAGAAAATTGGCCTTGCTTTTCCCAAGCCACAAGTTGTCTCACTACCTTGCCTCTAAAAGTCATTCACTTAACACTTCTTCATTTACATCAACATCTGCTTCAGTATATAATGCTATGTAAAGTAGGAACATATATGTCAAAGTTAGACACTAACATAAGAAATCTGGCCATTGCAAGTGACTGACGATCTTTATAATCTGAAACAGAATATATAAACAACACTTTGCATAGTTTTTGAAAAATAAGCAGAATACTTTTACACAAAATAGATGTTTCTTCATGGCTGCTTACACTTCTAAAAAAGAAAGAGGAAATAGTGTGTCACACTTCTGTAAAAACTTCTGTCATTTGACAATGTTTTCCTGTTGTGCTCTACTGAAAGTGAACTATTTCAGTATTGCAATCAGACTATGTAGAATAAAATGAGAATTTTTCTCCCAGAGTTTACAAAGAACTTGATCATAGTTACTAGGTATCATTATCTTCACTTTACTAATGAGGAAGTAGAGACATGCTCCTTTTGCTAAAAATCACACACTAAGTGGTTGTTGCCATTATCTTATCCTGGTGCTGTTCATTTATCCAGTTACAGTAGAATGCCTCCCTCAAGACTGCAAAGAATGTATCTGTAAGAGGAAAAGTACACTCACACCTGCATTCCTTGTCTGCATGCAATAATCAGGTATTTGCAAGTGCTCAAGGCTGTCTCTTACCTGTGCAGGCAAATACTCGCTTTTTATTTTCAGCTGCTGTACTGCATTTATTAGAAAAGCAGTTACATTTTAAAGACTTCTTTTGGCACAATTGATTGGTTTATTTGGTAAGTAACAACTAATATATATTTTATATATATATTATTTAAATATGTTTTAGCCAAACAATGATGTGGATTTTACTAAAATCAGTTCTTCAAATCTAACTGAAATTGTACAGAACACATTAGTTTCCAGTGGAGTTTAATTAAAGATGCAAGCCTTACTGAAGAGTAATAAAATTATACTGCAATAGTGTGAGCCTCCATTTACATATAGGAGTAGTCCTACTGTGTAGGACTACTCAGATCATTGCATATCTTTCTCCAGTATAGGTTTTGTATAGTTCATAATACTGCATTTAAAAACAATTATTAAAATGCAATCAGATGGCAGAATTAATTGTTGCAGGGAAACACCAAGACCTGCTTTTTATTTTACTTTAGCAATACTATGTGAAAAATCTGTAGTGACAGTCACCTAAGCATACAGGATGGTAACTCTTAAACCCATAATTTACTGGAGGGAAATGGAGAAATGGTGAACCTAGTGTCAGTGTGTGGCTGTGCACAGCTTGTTTGCAGGCATTTAATTTAGGTGGAAGCCAGATATAAATCATATA
Organism: Dromas ardeola; assembly: GCA_013398915.1. Taxonomy (NCBI): domain Eukaryota; kingdom Metazoa; phylum Chordata; class Aves; order Charadriiformes; family Dromadidae; genus Dromas; species Dromas ardeola. The sequence goes on along the minus strand of VYZM01003900.1, from coordinate 5,048 downwards.
TTATGATGACTCTATGATGTGTTAATGCAATTCATTGCTGTTTCCTACCATTCAGTGCAACTGTGTTGACATACAACAGTATCTCAGGATAATACAACCCAGTTATCTAGCTTCTGGAATATTCCTTTACTGATATTCACCTGATGTCAATTAATCTAGTCTTGATTTTCTTTTGAAATGGACATACCTTTAACTAAAATATCTTACTGTAATTCCAAAGCCATCAGTACCTAGTACATGTCAGAAAATATAGAATACAAAGGTTATTTGTTGTTTTCAGAGTAGAAAAATAGACACTCCCTTGAACGTTTATTTATATTTTCTCAGCCTAACTACTATTACAATGGAATCAAAGTATTCTACATAATAAAAGTTTGCAAGAACTTTCTTATGTATCACAGGGATATTAAATGGACAAGACTCATCTTTAGACAAGTATCAGTCACAGGATCACAGTTGATAAAGTACAAAGGAAAAGGTGAAAATGCCCTTCATAAAGTTTTAGTCACCTAAATACAATGAAAGGCAGAATAAGAACAAGATAATAAGTAGTTTGTACATAACAAAGTAAAGAACTTTTGACTAAAACATTAATTGGTGAAAAAAATGTCAGTGACATGAACATCAGTTGTATTTGTTGTTGTTCTTAACACAATTCTAATTTTGATATTTCAACTTCTTTTTAATTTTACAGCTCATTTTTTCCTCAGAATTTTAAGCAAATAATGTCTAGATTGAGCCAATGTGTATTGTTTCTTTTGGTCTTTTATTCTTTAGCCCTTAAGGAAAAGCAGGCAGAATCTTTGAGGGCAATAGGAATAAATATGTTGAAACCCAGTAAATTAGACTAAAATTGTGGATACTAGACACTCTGTGAAAAAATGTCTGGTCATAACTGTTAGAAATTTCAGTTTGACTCTGAATAGTTTGACTGAATGCTACTAGAAAAAGAGATAAAATTCATCTGTCTTTAAAATATTCCAGTTTCAGCTGCCTATTTTTTTTTAGATTTAGTTTTACTCTTCTGAGTGCAGCTTTTAAACATCTTCCCAACTCAGTTATTCCTTCCTGGAATCAGGAATTTCCTGTGCAGTCAAGTGCAGAATGTTATATAATATGCAGTGATCTCTGTTCCAAGCTTTCTATTTCTCTTCCTAAGCATGAGACCAATTCTATACTTCACTCTAAATGAAGAGACACTTATATTAAAAAAAATCTAAAAAAAAACATTTATTCCCTTGATGTCTCCAGCAGCACCAGCTGTCCATAATCAATAGACTAATAGGTACCATAGTATGAAGTCACGTATAATTATCTAAAAAGTAATTCTCTAGTCCCAAGAATGCAGAAATAATTTTCATATTCATAATACAATTTTCTCAGTATGATTTAAAGTAGCTAAATACAAGCTTTACATAATTAAAAAAAAACCATAGGCAGGGTGAGTGTATAAGTGCTTATGTAAGATTATGCAG
>VYZM01003899.1:299815-319305 GCA_013398915.1 Dromas ardeola | reverse complement strand
ATCCCTTCCCTCCAGCGTATCAGTTGCATCACTCAGCTTAGTGTCACCTGCAAACTTGTTGAGGGTGCACTCAATCCCACTGTCTATGTCATTAATAAAGATACTAAATAGTATCTGTCCAAATATGGGCCCTTGAGGGACAACACTTGTTACTGAACTCCATTTGGACATTGAGCCATTAACTGCAACTCTTTGTATACTGCCAACCATCCAACTCCTTATCCATCAAATACTCCATCCAACAAAGCCACTTGCTCTACTGCTAGGCTGGCCAAAGAAGCAAGACTTGGTTGCCTCTCAAGTAATGAAAACTTTGTTTTTTCATCTAGCATAGATGATTTTTAAGACAGTAGGCATTTAAAGAAATCAGGTATTCTTCAAATCTAGTTAAAGCAAAATAACTGCAATTTATTCAGGATTATAAAATATGAAAATAAAGAGTTAAATATATATATATATATTGGTTTTGCTTTTAAAACTTGTGCTTATATTCTTGCTCATTTTTTCCTTAATGCCCTCTTGTACAAATGCTTAGCCAAAACAATTGGCTATAATTATTTCCTGATCATGCTTCTGTAAGGCATTCATGCTGGCCCTCACATGAAAGAAGTCTTTAAACAAACTAGGAAAAAATGGCAACATGGCTAAATCGTTAAGTCAGGGAAACGATCCGAAGTAAAATTATATATTTCAGAAAATCAGAAGTGGTACCCTAAGGGGCTGGGGGGAGTGACCATAAGCTCTAGCTGGTAATGTACATATAAAAAATAAAGCAATCAAGTTTGAGAAACAAACAGGAAAAAGCATAAAAATCAGCCCTTTCCAGAAGAGAAAAGGACTAGCAGATTTATTAGAGTGCTCCTCCAGGATAATCAGCACATAAAGAAGGACTCATAGGAGATAAAGCTCTACAGAAAAAGAACCCTCCCCTTCTCTTTTTAGATCTACACACTGAGGAAAAATCGTGGAGACTTCCATACCAGAATCCTCCTCAGGCATGTTTATAAGAAGGTGAAGAACGAGATCACAATGTGAAAAATAATGAAGTGCTAGAACGGAACTCAAAAATGAAAGACTAGTAACTGATTCATTAATTCTCCCTTAAAAGAGTCTCAATCTTGTAGATCTATGAGACAGGAAAAGCAACATGAATTTCTGACAAGGGTTCAAAGGAAGAATTAGGAAACAGCAGATCAGTTAGGTTCAATGTTTCACCAGAAAAGTTTGTATAAATTACTTGAAAGAAAAGAATTAGTGGGCACACAGATAATTCCATGCAGCTGTTGTAAGGAAAAGCCATATCTCAGTTTATTGTCCTCTGAAAACATCAAGCACATGAGAAATCACTGATATAGTCCACCTGGACTACCAAAAGACATTCACCAAAGATCTCTCACAAAAGGCTCCAAAGAAAGTAAGTTCTCCTAAGCAGGCCCTTGCATGACAAATAACCTGACCTTAAAAACAGCTAGCAAACAATTTGAATAAACAGTCATTTTGTTTATAGTAGAGGCAAGTCCCAATAGAGTCCCACTTGTGCTGGGGACTGCGCCTGTGCAGTCAAGTATATTCTGGATAGGACAAAGTCAGACGATCAAAAGTTGCATAGAAACACCAGTGACACTAACGAGTAATAAAAAGGCAGGCAAATTAAGCATGAGTACACATGAAGTAGTGGACACTGGGCTTCGAGCTGACTATTGCCATTCAGGAAAGGGATCTGCTGATACATGAAACATTTCTTTGAAGGCATCAACTCAACAGAAAACCAGAAAAACCTCAGCAGTAAATGCAGCAAACAGACTTTTAGAACCACAACATTATTTAGGCAACTATATTAACCTACAGGGCACTCTCAGCCTCTCAATACTTCTGGAATTTCTGCCCTCCCCTCTATCTCCAAGGCTGACATGAAATCATTAGGGGCAATGAAAACTGTGGAGAAGCTTTTAAGTGAAGAACAAAGGTGGCTAGGATTCTTCAGCCTGCAAAAGGGGATGGCAGATGTCAATACAATCTGAGTAGTGGAAATCAACTGAGAAGGATGGGACTGAAGGAGCACACAAAAAGAGATAACCAGGGAGCAAGAGAGAGCCAGGCTGGCGGATGTGGCTCCAGACTGCATGACCTGGTTTTCCTCAGCCTGGGAGGGCAGCTCTAGCATGCCTCGAAGGGACATGACTCACTCCTGAACTGTTACCACCAACTTGCTAAGTCTGTGCCCAGATATCATAATGAAACACACCCACTCTTTTAAATAACTGTATGAAATACAGTTAGCTATCTGTATGCTAGTATATGCAGCTCTCAGTTTAAAAAAAAAACCAACTTACTAAAAGAAAGTTTGAGCCTTATCCCACCAGGCAGCTGCATTTTTTCCACAACAGAAACACAGTTCATTTAAGAGGGTCAAAATCTGTAATCTTCAAGTGGCTGACAAAACCCGAAGTTTCAGAGGTTTTGAAGCACACTGGTCACATTTACAAAACAAGCTGGAAGAAGAACGCAAAGGACAGACACACAAACCATTATGCAAACTTCAAAAAACACGCCTTACAGCTGAGCTACCATTATGATTCTGTGAATTATGACGAAAATCATCCTAATTCCATTCATTAGCCATTTACCTGCTTTTCTGGATAAACATCAACTCATACAAAACACTTGCCCAAAAAGACAAGAACTGATCAGTATTTCTTTAACCATCTGAGCACTATTGATAGATACCTGACCACCAACGAAACCTGTTTCCTCTAGTTATTTTTGTAACTTCATAGTTGGAAAGATTTGCCTAGCGAAAGTATTTGCATCATTTCTTACATGAAAAACCAGTAAGTACAGAAACTTGCTGTTGAAATCTGAGGTACCACTGTAGTGAGCGCCACAGTTTGGAGTCTCTTTTTAAAATGTTTGCAAAGGGAATAAAAATTTCTCTCTAAACACTGCACATCTATCGCCAGTTGATGATACACATACATATCAAAATCTAATCCAAAAACCACCTCACACATTGTTGGATCAATTTATTTTTCCCATTCATTTAGTAATTGATTTTGCACCAGAAACTGAAAAGAATATGCTAATCTAACCAAAACCAATATTCATCTCCCACCTATCCTAATACATAAGGGGGAGAAACAGTCTCCTGATATTTACCCAGAAAAGAGCACTGCTGCAAAGGGCTATGTATTCACCCAAGAGTCATTCTGACACAAAGGCTCTCCTGAGCAAAGTCACCACAACACAAACACAGTATTTGGGAGAATGCTGCTTCAGTACAACCGACTGACTTGAACAAACTGAAAGGTTAAACCCTGATAAAAAAAAACAAACCCAAACCTATAAATCTCCATTACAAAATTATACAAAGCTTTGTCCATTCTTGAACTATGGCACATTACTCAGAAAATTGAAGGTGAGACATTCCCTCTCTCAAGGTAGATGGCATTATCTCACACAAAATTAACCGCGCAACAGAAACTGCATGTCCAATGCTAAAGAAAACAAAATGAATGACTTCCAAAGAACACAAATGTTAAGAAGGAACAAAGGCTAAACTTCCACAGAATTTGATGGGGGCAGGGTGGGGAGGGGGAAGTGTAACACCATCAGAGAGAAGTCACAAGGAGTCTGACTGTACTGGTAAGAGAGACCGTTTCCAAACTGTTGGCTCAGTTTTTTAAAGAATAAGTGTTAAATAACCAAGTTAGAAAGTACATTAAATGTAGGCTTCCCATACAACCTTTTGGGAATAATTTTATTTTCCTCTGTGAGAAAAAACATAGCAAAAGACAATACTTCCAAGTTACTGTAAAAAGTGCCAGTGATTTTTTTTCAAAACTCAGCGCACTTAATAGCAGTATACATTTGATTGCAATATCAATGAAAATGTACTGTTTTACCAGTTTATTCAAGAAAGCTGTGGACAAGACTCTGAACTCCCCCCATCTCAATATTCTAAATGATTGAACATGCTCAGCTCCAAACACACTGAAAACAATACTGGAAACTACAAAATGCAAAGGAACATTAATCTTCCCAATCCAATTATAGCTAAAGAAAACACCAGATCAATTTGCAGGGAATTTGTGTGTGGGGAAGTTGTTTTACTGCTTTCCTGTATGATGATTCCACCCAGCCATACCCTACGCACATAGCCATTTTTATAATTACGTGGCAGACAATCAATAAACCGTTGATAGAAGTATGCATGTTTGATTAAAACACCGAATATAAATCACAGGAAATCCTTAAAGGGAAGGCTTGAATCTGAATGGCACTTCAGGGACAAAATGAGTCCACAGAGGTACACATCACCAGATCCTGATCTGTCTCAATGAATGCAATTCTGTGCTGGCTTTGGCTAAGGCAGAGTTAATTTTCTTCATAGTAGCTCATATGGGGCTATGTTTTGGATTTTTGCTGAAAACAGTGTTGATAATACAGGGATGTTTTAGTTACTGCTGAGCAGTGCTTACACAGAGTCAAGGCCTTTTCTGCTCCTCACTCCGCCCTACCAACGAGCAGGCTGGGGGTGCACAAGAAGTTGGGAGGGGACACAGTTGGGACAGCTGACCCCAACTGACCAAAGGGATATTTCATGTCATATGACATCATGCTCAGTATATAAAGCTGCAGGAAGAAGGAGGAAGGGGGGGATGTTCAGAGTTACGGCATTTTGTCTTCCCAAGTAACTGTTACACATGAGGAAGCCCTGCTTTCCTGGGGATGGCTGAACACCTGCCTGCCCATGGGAAGCAGTGAATGAATTCCTTGTTTTGCCTTGCTTGTGTGCATGGCTTTTGCTCTACCTATTAAATGGTCTTTATCTTAACTGACAAGTTTTCTCACTTTTACTCTTCTGATTCCCCCCTCCATCCTACCGGCAGGGAGGGAGCGAGCAGCTGTGTGGTTCTTAGTTGTGGGCTGGGGTTAAACCATGACAAATTCGCCGGCTAATGATCTTGCAAGGTAAGAATCAGATGCCAGCCAAATGGTCATGTAAGCACATAACAGCTTATTAGACAGATAGCAGTGAAAGTCTTCAAGATGATCAAAGTAATAGGTAGTTTTAAGGTGGATTTTTTGTTCTGGTTTTATAAGACTATCTCTAAACCTGTTTTGTTTCTGTCTGAATTGTAAAAATAAATTTTGCGATTTTATAAGTTCTTATCCTAACTCAACTGTACAGATTTGTAACAGAGAGACACAGAGGGTCAAACTTGTATCACATCTCCAAAACCATCAGTAATTTCTCCCCATGACTCTTTAGTAGGGTGTATAACAGCTAACCAATTCGCCTTGACATCACACCTCAAAAAACATCCCTATCCAACTGTGCTTCACTCCTCCAACTCAGCCTCCTGTAACAACAAAACATTCAGTAGCATGACTTACTGCCACAGGAAGGTGAAAAACCTCAGTGCAGTAGCTTATATTGTTAACTAAATCTATTGCTTAACAGGAACGTAAGTTGGAAGATTCTCAGTGGAGAACTTGAGACACAGAGGCTCAGGTCTACTTGTGTGATCGTGACTCATGCCCATTACCTGGTGAGAGGAAGTCCCTCTCATCATAGAGATATCAAATATGCCATGTTCTACTTCCAGTTTCTCCAGAATGTCCTGAAATAGCATATACACTCCCTTTTTTACTTACCCTCCACATCCAAAGCCTCACCAAGTCTTGGGATGTTCTTGTCAAACTTCATCCAGCCCTAGTCAGCTTGGCCATTTCAAGTGTCAGGGAGTTTGACAACAGACACCTGGCAGCTGTTTCAAGCTCCCTGTCTAATCATGGCTCTGGGCTGAGCGTCACCAAAGAGCAGCCACTCTTAATTGGACCCCACCAAGAAGTGATGGTTGCTATCAGGACTGCTTTTCTCTGTCCCTCTCTGGTTCCCTCTTTTTAAATTGTTTTTATTCTTAACACCTTTCTACATTCTTGTAATAATTTATTTTTACCTTCTCTCTTTCTATTTTTCTTTTTTTTTTTTCCCCCCCTCTCCTTCTTTTGTTTGCACTACAGCATGGTAGAAAATGTGTTATTTACTGATGCATACCACTAGTTCAGAGAAAACTAACAGAAACAGCATTCAATAGATGATGTTTATGGAAGGTGACACACAGTTGCCCTTTCAGTGATACTTTCTCTGCATATTATTTTAGCCACCAGCAAACCAAAGGTCAGTGATTCTTGAGCCAGCACTAACTGATCTTCTTCATAAAATCTCTGAATTCCCTCCACGCAGGGAATTCAAATTTATTTATTTTTCAATACATGTAAATCTTTAGCATGACCGACATCTTTTGGCAAAGGCACATAGTTTAATCAAAATACGTGCAAAGAAACTCCTTTTTCTTGATTCGAACCTGTGCTCATTAGTGACACTGGATTTACCAAGCTTCTACATTGGAAAAAACAGTGATCTACCTCTTCTGTATCCCCATTACTATAGATCCCTGTCTCATAATCTTCCAGTCATCTCTGTTCTAGCCCAAAAACAGTAGTAATATTTAGTAATTTCTCATACAGACCTGATCCATTCCTTCAACTATTCTTTCTGCCCTTCTCTGTACATGCAGTTCCGCCAACGTAGCCTTGTGAGTTGCAAACTAGGCTGCACGTGGCGCAAGATAAAAGAGATACTGGCAGTATAATCAGTCTCTATTTCTTTCCTAATAATTTCCAGGATTCTGATTATTACTTTGACTACTGCTGAACTTTGAACAGGCATTTTCATTTCAGTTGCAAGATCTTATTAATTACCAAATGATGTAATTTCAGTGCCCATCACTGTGTACCTAAAGCAAGGGTTGCCTTTTTCTTAAAATCTCTCCAGCCTGCATTACCACATCAAACTTGATGAAACTGCAGGGTGCCATCTAACAGTCAGTACAGCAATGTCCTTTTGCAATCCTTCATGGCTAGCCCTTCAGTAACAACATCCTGAATAACTTAACACCATCAACAACTTTTTTTGCTTCATTATTCTACCCCTTTCCCACAGCATTTACAAATATATTGAAATGCACGGATTCCCAGCACAAACCCATATAAGATCCCATCATGAAAAAAATCACAGAATCATAGAATGTGTTGGGTTGGAAGGGACCTCTAAAGGTCATCTAGTCCAACGTCCCTGCAGTAAGATCAGATAAAAAAGACAATTTATTTCTACACATGAACTTTTCCCCCATCTACCCTTTAAGCAGTCATCCATCAATGCAAGGGTGCACCCTCCACAGCAAATCAACTTCTTTTCAAACTTCTGGGGATGGATCTTCTCAATGACGTTTTGGAAATCCAAGTAAGATCACCTGTTTCTTCCCTGTCCACGTGCTTTCTAATTCCCTCAAAGAACTCTCATACACACGACATTATTTTCTTTCATAAAAGTCACAACAACTCTTCCTCATTCTATCATATTTACCGGCATATTTTTTCAAACATATTAAAATTCTTCTACTGACTTCTCATCGTCTCCAATTGAGGTATTTTTTCTGTTCTTACATTGTTTTAAAAAAAAAAAAAAGCCTTAAGAATCAGTTTTTAGTATCATATCCTAAAATAAGCATTTCTTCCATACCACTCCCTCCATCAATCAGTATTGTTTGGAAATAGATGAGATATTGCCCTCACATGGATTTTGTGTGCATTTGTTGGACAATGGAAAAAGTGTCATTTCCTTATGCACTTCCTTCAGAATTAAGAGGTTCCAAATGCAAGAAGTTACACAGATTTACTACATAAATGTACATTTAAGTATCATATCCAAGAAAAGACCAGGCTGGCAAATAAACCCAATTACAGTCACAATTTTGCATTTTCCTCTACCTGATAAAACAATACAGCAAAAAGCAATGATATTGAGAGCTAAGAAACTACATAAAAGGCAATATTACAGTGTACATAAAAGTCAGGCTTAACAGTATTATTAATACTCCCTTTCCCCAACCTAATTTTAAATAAACTCAGTCCTATTTCCAAACTTTGGGGAAAAAAATATGGGCTTGTTCAAAAATTTAATGAGCTATACATATATATTACACATTGGGAGTGGGGGGGAAAGGCAAAAGATCAGGTTGATGCTATAGATAAAGCACTGAATTTCTGCTCTACATTTTTTCTTTAATTCTGTTAAGAAAAGCAGTCTTCAAGAGCAGGATTACTGAAAGTCTGGGAATTCATCAGCGTATTTCAAATTTTGATTGTTCAGTAATGCAAGCAATATTTTTATCATTACAACTGTAATTCCAAAAGTGCTTTAAAAGTTAATTCTATTGTAAATATCTGTAAAAGTGAAGTCTATTGCAAATAGCTGTAATTTACAAGGCACTATACTACACATTTCTAAGCTACAGTCTAAAGTTTCTCAAGTGAAGACCAGGAAGCATACACATGAACTACATCCTCTGCGGATGGTCAGTCACTTCCAGAGCAAATTACTGCATCTCCATGGAAAGCAATGGCATTACACACTTCTACAAAGCCCAGCATTTAATTCCAAGATCTTTCACCACTCTTATTCAAGAGGCAAGAAAGCCAGACAGCTGTTTCCCTACCAAAATTTTAAATAAAAATTAGAACAAAGTACTAACTTCATTGAAATACTGCTTCATAAGCAATATATTCCTTTTCATACCTCTGGAGACATCTCACAAAGGCAAGAGAAGAATGGTGAGGAAATAATTTTTCATAAAAGACTAATTTTGCCACTAGAAGACAGCTTGAAAGCTACGAACACCTCTGGTCTCATGTGATCCAAAGGAAGATATTAATGTAGATGAATATCTGTTATGCTGTTACAGCAACTAAGGCAATAAACATTTTGATACTGATACTCTAGGACTCAGACTAATCTCTGAGATTATGACCAGAAGAGGTGTCAGGAATATCAATTACACATATCTCAACTGAAATATTTTTACAGTTTTCTCTGGCTGCTACCAGGACACAACACTAACCAGATATCATCTATAATAATAAATGTCTGTTTCGATGTGCAAAAGACAAAATAAATACTTAGAAGTCAAGCCTAATACATATTACCATAACAGATTAGGTTAATTTCTTTCGCATTTCAATAGCATTAAAATAAATAAAATTCAATTTCATATACAGAAATAGTCACTGAATTGCTTACCAAATATTTATATCACCACACTGCAAAGAACAAGAAAAAGGTATTGTCAGTTATTGCTTTAAAAAAGGAACAGAATCAACAAATTTCTATTATGTTGCATTTTACACATTCTCCTGAAATTTAATCTCCAGGAAAAGTTACTTAAATTACATGAGTCCATCACTCAGTGAATAGGATTTTTCCTTGATGCGGACTCAGACCTACAGTGAGAACTGTTATTTAAACCCAAACAGCACCTTGTTGTTCTATGCACTGCACAGAAATTTTAAAATATATACAAAGATGCGCGTGTAAGATGACCAGAATGGCAGATGCTCCATTCTGCATAAGGTATTTCAATTTGAAGGGAAAACAATGAAAAGTTCTTTTCTTCCAGTAATCAACAAAGACAATACAAGTTGCCAAAATCCAACATTTAAAAAAGCACAGCACAAGAAAGGGTTGCAACTCAACAACAACTATCTTAATACAACTGTTTTCAAACACTTAAAGTGCGTGGCATGTGGTTTAAATTAACAAACATAAAACAGTCAACATGCTTGATATCCCAGAGTATGCATTCCTTTTACTGTTGCACTTAATTGCTTTATAAAAAATTAAAGAGCAACTGAGAAAACTCACACAAAAAGCTTACCCCCTACACATCAGTTGTATTATACACCACTCTTCAAATATGTTTACGTTTAAAGAGGACACGTGAATATTCATCCTAACTGAGTGTATCAGCAATTAAGTGTAACAAGATGCAAAGGTAAAACAGCAGTCTCTCCAGCCCATCACATTTCAGTGCATGAAGAAGTCAGGTGGTACCATCACTGCTTTTGCTCTGTCCTTCTCCTACCCCTTTCATTTTAAGGAAGCAAAATTATGACTTTCAAATTTACTGAACCTGAACAATGTGCAATGGAACAACAAAATTCCATTTTAGTTTTCATCTACTTGAGCCAACAGGCATATTACAGCCTATTTACAATCTCCCCTAAACCCTCTTCATTACTACTTTCAAACAAAGCTTCTAAGTTCTGTTGGTTCAGCCTGCTTTGTACAAATAGGCTATGAACGTAAAAGTGGAATTTAAAGAAACCACCGGGATTCAACTCTAGTCTCCTGAATTGCATGCAACTACGAAGCAGATACTTAGTTCAGAATAGCCTCTAGAACATACTTCATTTGCTCCTAGCTCTTTACAAGCCATAAAATACAATTCCCCTCTTTCTCTTCATAGTAACTTAGGATGTTTACTGCATGAGAATAAGAAGCTTAGAAAAACCTAAATGGAACACATAAAATAGCTAGGCAAGACTGAGCACTTTACCAATGCCCAAACTCCCAACAACAGAAGGGAAATATTGATCAAGAAGTCCAGATGATCTTTGAAAGCATATAACATAACAGGGGTATTTCGCTTTCTGCAATTTTCTCATCATTCCTGACATATGGCTATTTTCCATCATTAAGGTTTTATCATGATTTTATAGCTAATTCTAGATGACCACCAGGAAAATCAATCAGCTTCAGGCACTCTGTAGATTTCCAGAGATGAGCTTGTGGGCTGCCCGCTCTGGAGAAGTGCCATTTGTTCTTGTAGCAATGCACTGGTTTGGTACTGTGGCACGGTGTGGTGTTAAATGCCTTAGGGAGTCTAAATACAATCACACCTCTACAATCGTGAGATATGAAATATAGGGACAGACCCTAAACATTATGAAAAATCAAACACACACACATTTTCTCTGTCAACTCTTTCTATGGCTCACAACAAAAGCTGTCCTGTCATACCGATTTCAAAATGTTTTCTCCTTAGATATGGTTTAAAATCCCCTGCATTCACAATGAAACTTCATGATTTAAATTTTTCAAAAACCACAGTTTATAGTGGGTTGGATTTCTCCAACCAACATATCTGTTATATAAATGTTCCTCCTTTCCTGTTAAGTGTTCCACTTTTCTGAAAATTAAGAAACAGTGGCTACTACTGCATATCTGGTAACCAAGCTATGAAGACCAACACGTTACCCAAAACTGTAATTTAGAGCAGATTCAGAAAATAACCTTTTCCTTTTCAAGTGAACCAGCTTTGTTTGCTAACATGTATAGGAGATTCGGTATTCTGAAAAACTTCAGTCTGATCAGACCTTTCCATAGGCTTCCAACAATCTGGTTAATACATTCTAACCTCTTTGGACTTAACCTCTAGAAAATCCGAAGACGTTTGTAAGTATGATTATTTCTCTTCTTAAAACTGAAATCACATCAATATCAAAATATCAGAATTTTATTTTTATCTATTGTACTAAATTCTAAATTGTCCATCAAGAGAGCTCCACAAAGTCATGCCACGAGGCCAAGATTTTTAAACCAACAGTTTTATAGTGAGCAGCGATTTACAGCATTTTGTACTTCTTTAAAGAAAAAACGAGCTATAGAATAATAAGGATGAAAAAAAAAGGATGCACATAATTAATTCTACTTCAGTTTTTGAAAGTAACTAATCAATACTAAAAAGACAAAACAAAAAAAACCTAAGGAAACACGTACCACTCAACTCCAAATGAATGAGTATTTGCAAACATTGAACCCCAGGCCAAACAACACAAGATGATGGATCTTCTGAAATATCTTTCCCTATTTCAATTATAAATTCCAATCCAAACATGTTAGACAGTTGCCCACTGCCTTGCAAAAACCACCTTGTGCAGCTGTCATCACTGTTTATAAAAGAATATATACTCTAATCTTTCAAAACTAATGTTATAGACAGAACTTCACAATAAACAAGCTCAAGGCTACCGAAACAGGTGCCTTCAATCTCTCAGCTGTTGCTATGCTACACTCTCTTACTGCTCAGCCACCATCCACCCAAACCACCATTCCTTGCTATGACTGCCTCCTGGAGGTCAGCTCTGCCCCTCCGCTTTCACGTATCATCTTTTGTGCCCCCATTGTAAATGGGAACCAGAGCACTCCCTCCCAACCCTCAAAAACGATCAACAGCAAACACAATAACAAAGATGCCAAGCCTTACCTCCCACATATGTATTTTATTATATTAAACACGTGCATTATATTTCTGAATGTCAAAGCATCAGAAAAATAATCATCAGCTACCTGCTTGTATAATCACAAACCTAGGAGTAAAAAGAGCAATCCAGTATTATTTAGAACTTAAAAAAAAAACAACAAAGCCAGCAAAAAAAACCCACTCATACAATCAAAAACCGTACCCAGTAAAACCAGGTAATCTCTGTAGGCAAACTCTTGAAGAAAAGTGGAAAGAAAACGATAAATTGTTGTATATCCACAGTTGCCATTTTTGTACAAATGGTAGCTCACTTGCGATAAGCAAAAAGCACAAAGCGCAGGCTATTACAAGAAATAGACATTTAGGGTGGGGATAAATCTGACAGAGGGTCATGGTGGCAATGCACTCATTTCCTCTTACTTCCTCGAAATTTTAACAATTCCTTTTTAGATTCTATTTAAAAAAAAAGTCTCTTTTTGGTCAGTACACCTAGCAAGGACAAGTGAAGACAAGAACTAGTACAGTAGTAGCTGAAGATCTTATTTTTCTGTTAAAGAACACATACCCTATAATATGGAAGCAACTGCTGAATAAGGTTAATAAAATTACCGAGCTGACTCCTGCTGCTGTCAGTGCTCCCAGAGAAATACTGCAAGAAAAGTATCTCCAAAGAAGCGAAGAACTGGAAGAAATGCACATGCAATTCACTAAAAGTTCTGATACAGGAATAAGGACTAATATTGTTTATTGAGTTCAAAGCCAAGCTCACTGAACTCTGGATATGCACATGAAGAGACAATTCCACACCATGGTCCCAGGCCTCACACTGGAGTTACACCAGCGGTTGCCGAGCCCAGGAACACGGGCTCTAGCCAAGGCTGAATGAGCCACTCAGGATAAATTTCTTGGTGGCTGTCCAGCGGTAGAATGATGGACCGATTTTACAGACAAGAAAAAAAGCAGACCTCTTCCTAAGTGAAAAAAATCCTCATGAAAGTAACCAAGTGTCTAGACCATATTTTAAGACCTGCTTTATCAAACTTTTGTTCTGAATGGATTTTTTTCTGTAAGAAAACCATTTAGATTACTAGACTCCACTTTTACAACCGCCACAGGAAAACAGACTGCCGATGGCAAACTCAAATAAGACTTGTTAAGATAATTTCAAGTACTTTCCTAAAGATTGTAGCCCCAGGCAGGGTCTTAGTGGTGAAAATCAAAGGATCTGACGTCATGAGAGTTCAGAAGTGCATTTGTTTTAAACTACAAAATGGTTCACTGCTCTCTAAATGAGAAGCAAACAGGATCGATACTCACACTTGTAACTATCCAGTTACAACTCAAGAATACAGAGTTCTACACTTCCCTCCCAGGCTCACATGGATCTAACCTAGATCACAGTTTAAGAAAAAATTTGAAGTGTATGTATGAAAAATAATCAATGTCTTTCCAATACTACTTCATGAAAGAAATGCGGTCCTTGAGCAAGATATGTACAAAAAAGACCTAACATTTTGGGCATTTAACACAGCCTTGCATGATCATGTCCTTTACAAGTCCAGAAGTCAAGATTCTGTGGCTGGCAGAAGTCTACGGTCAGAGCAGTCTTTGAAAATGTAATATTAAAACTGTAAATATTT
This sequence comes from Dromas ardeola, assembly GCA_013398915.1. Lineage (NCBI taxonomy): Eukaryota > Metazoa > Chordata > Aves > Charadriiformes > Dromadidae > Dromas > Dromas ardeola. Next base: position 305,498 of record VYZM01003899.1, on the reverse strand, counting down.
ATTCAGCACACATGGAGACATTTAATCAGGTGAACATCAATTTAATATTTACTGTATCTTGAAGAGAAAAGGGCTTTCTTTCCCTATGCCCTTTTAACAAAAAGCAAACAGCTGAGAGCCAGCAAAGTTCAACTCTTGCTGGGATGCAACAAAGTGAAATATTTACATTTCACTGATACTGCTCTTAATGTTCCTCACAGCAAAAGGGAAATTAACCAATTCTTACATATTTTGCTGTGTCTTAAAGGAAATCATACAGTGTTTTTTTCTCTGAGGAGCATTATTAGATTATAAAGCAAAATAAAACTGAAGACCTTTTTCACATCCACCTCAGAGGTTGAGAATGAAAAATAGAGTCAACTTTTCAGATGTATGTGTGTCCACATACACACACAAATACCAGCGAGTTAACTTTTTCTTCTGAAAAATAAGAAGAGGTAAATCAAAAGCTTTCATCCCCATTTGCTATAACAAAATTTACAAATATCAGACCATAAATGCAGTATCAGGTAAACAAAAAAGAAGAAAACTTTAAATGTATCATAGTTGCAGAATCCTTCCAAACAGCAGAGGATATGAAAGAAGGTTGCACTTTTTTTATGATTGGTAAAGTTAATTATCGAGGGAGAAGAAGAAACAGACACAAGTTTTCTCATTTTCTCAGCAGCTAGGAAAAAAGTTCTGCAGATGTTTCAGGTGCTTCAGCCAAAATGAAATGTGCAGAAGAAAGAAAAATACCTTTCCAGGGAGCATCTTACATGCCCTTTCACCATTCCTCGTATGTAACTGCTAGCATCGCTACTTGCACTAATTAAAGCCCTGGCTCCCCATTTCAAAGAGCATCATTTTTTTCACTCTCCCCAGCTATTCAGCATCAATCTCTATTTAGCATCTTCACGAGCCATATCATTTAGCTTTTTTTAGCATCAACTGGCATTCTTTCCTAAAAAAGCTGCCTCAGTGACTTAGAATATGCCATTTAAATAAAGTAGGCTAAAACAGAGTATTTGATTTACACTTGTATACTTTTGTGCACCTATACTCCAATGCTCAGTAATTAAGACATGGGTTATTTCCAAGGCTCACATTTCTGAAATTATAGTCTACGGAACTGTTCCCCACTGCCACAGAAAACACAGCTCCTAGTGAAACATCATGAGAAAGGTGATCAACAGACAGTGAAGCGCAAATAGAGACAACGGCACTGCCAGCAAGTGATCAGTGACTGCTATGACCCTACCACTAACAAATTACAGAAGAGCCAGTTAACCCAAAAGTAGCAATTATCACTTTCTGTATCGCTTCTTACCATCTTACCTGGTGCTCACAACCATTTTGCAGACCAAAAGCTCACTGCTTTATGATGAGCTACGCAAGGACAACTGTTTCCATTGTTAGTTAATAGCTGAACCTCAGCCTAGCAATGCTGTGGAAGCTTTAACTGTGACTCTCACACCTTAAAAGGCATTTAGATTAACATAAGAAAAAACATAGGAACCCACATCACTCTTTAAGCAAGATGTAATCACTACCTCAATCTTAGAGTGCTTTATGTGCATCCTCATCTTGAAACAATTTAAGACAGAGCGTATTCCACGTTTCCACGATGACACTTAAGTTTTCCATTCAATTCCCTTGTATATGAAAAGATCAGCACCCAGTGGTACAGAGAAGAAGAATTATACAAAACATGCTCAAATGAACACCGCATTTCTGAAAGGAATCAGAAGACACATGACTCTCTCGTTCCTGGGCTTCAAGGGAGAAGCTTTGCCTTATTCTTTTTTCAAATATACAATTGCCCTTTTCACAATTGCCTCTCCAATATCATAATATAACGTGTTACCTTACAAATAAAAAAGCTGTAATTTTTCCACTGTATTTCAGCTCAAATTTATAGCATTGGATCCTGACAACTATTGGTCACCGGATTCAACAATGTACACTCTACAACTAGGTATGCTTTCATATTTTTTTAAGCTATCAAACTGCCCTAAGTAGGTTTTACCACTGCTAACCTTCTAAATGGCTGTAGTTAAAACTGCAGGTGCCAGCCTCAGCAACTTATAAAGTACAAGTAATTTTCAATGATTTGACCAAAGTGCGCACAGCTTATGCGTGAGATACTTTTGTTTTGTTTTTAAATAAAGACTGTGCAAAAAAACCCAAGCAGTAAGGACAGCATCATGGACAGCAAAAGTTAGCGAAGCTCTTACATGAAGGGATGTGTGCCTGTATGTGACTAACGATACTGAGAAACTTTAAATGAATAGAAATGCTATTTTTAATTGAACTAGATCAGAGAATTACTATTGCAGCTTTAAAAGAAATAAGCATCTAAGCTGATTTTGCCCTTTAGGCTTAAATAAATGTCCTTTTGAGATTCCTGTTATTCAGCACTTAAAGATGCAGGTAACATGGCTAAACAAAGTATTACCTCAAACATCCAGCTTGTGTTGTACTTAAAACTAATTTGTGATCTCCATTTCCCCTAAAATAAATTCCAGTCCTATGACGATTTATGTGTCTATAAAACTATTTTCATTTATTCTACGGAAGAATTAAATGTGTTTCAGAATTAAAGCATACATTGGTCTCCTTTCATACTTGTCTGCACACATTCTTCTTCACGTCATAAGGACAAAAATAATTTGGAAATACAAAGCTTGCCGCTGCAAAAAGGACAAGTATTGCAAGAAAACTGGCGAGTGTAGCACCCAAAACCAACTTCGGGTACAGTACCTGAAACCAATGTGAGAATGGCTGTATTTGAAGCTGATAGCAAGACTTTAACACTGAACTGACTATGTAACAAATACTGAGTTTTAATTATATAAGTCTGCAATGAAAATATTACCATCTGAGTGTGACGGTATGCATGCTTGCCTCTCGTCCATTTCAATTCCTTTTTAAAAAAATACATTTTTTTTTTCTTTATGTATAGAAGAACTTGAAACATTTCAGTCATTTTCTTCTGTCAAGACCTGTTATTGACTTTGATGTTGTGCTTTTCAGAAAAATCTCAGGGCCTGAACCGAGACCTGGAAGAAAATGATTCTGCAACAGTTAGCCTTTACGATGTCAACTGCAGCAAATGATAACTGCGTGGTATAAAATATTGCCAATTACCTCAATGGTATACTAAGTCAGTGGTATAATATTCTATTTTTCAGTTGCCAAGCAGTTTTAATCAAATAGTAAAACACCAATCATTACATGAAAACAATACTGAGAATGTTCTCTTTAGAAGTGGGATTATTTCTCATCTTTAAATTTAATCTTTCCCAAGACTTTAAATGTTAGGGCTAATTTTATATATGTGATTAGGTACAGCATTGACAATGCCACATATCATCGCTAGACACAGAACAGCTTTCTGCAATAGCCGGCATGATTTCCAGTAGTCAGAGTTCAAATAAACTTTAGATAGTTCTTTCTAATCAAATTAATGACAAGCCTATGTTAATCACTTCAATTCTGACTGTCATATAAGATAGCTATAATGGAGATATTGCTCAGTTCACACACGTTTGGAGTAAGCTATACCACCTAGATGGACAGCTACCTTTATTTTCGCTTCATTGCAGAATCCAAACACAACTCCTTCCTTTAAAAACAAACAAACAAAAAAACCAACCCCAGAAGTATCCAACCTTAAGTGCTTAAATGTATTTGGAATGTTCTTTCTAAAGCGTCATCTGGATTTCACCAGTAAGTTACATAAACTGTTGTAAAATTACTAACTGAATGCAAACTGTGTAAGAGAAAGTGTGGTAAAAGTTTTTGTACAATTTAGTCTATCCCATCTGCTGCTAAATTTAATTTACATCAATTTTAAGCCAAAAACCTCTAGAACAGAACTCCGATGTCACTTCTGGAGTATAACATGATCTTAAAACATACTATAAACAAAGAAAAAGAGTTTTAGAAGTGAAGTACAAATACTTTGTAAGTTAATGAAAAGCATTTAGGTACAGCACAAACTACAATCTACGGACTCCCACACCTCAGCTACTTTAAATATTTATTTATCATTTCACAGTTCTAAAATGCAAAACGTTTACAGGTCAGTTAGACCAGAGACAATGATGGAAAGTGAAGCTGAAGTCAAGTTCTACAGTGGGCACACAGGTGTTAGAGTGGCTAGCAATGACACCCTGGATTCCCCAAACGTAGCAAGTCTTGCACGATTTACTTCCATGACTAGGGGTTTAGTCATAGCATCTTTAAAACCTTCATATCAGTGAAGCCCAGCACCCAAATACAGAGACAAATGTTAATGCAAAACTGAAAGAGAAGTCATAAAAACAAGTCTATTCATAGATGCTGTCTATTTATACCATAGGAGATAAGTTGGTTAACACGTCATTGCCTGGTCTTCTACATTTTCTTTTCCAACAACCCAAAGTTTACTGGCTTTCAAGCATTTAGAATATTTAAGGCATATTCTAAAGCTCTCTTCTTCAGTACAGTTCTCACCTTAAATCTTCAGAGTTAATCATTTTCACGGTACTTATACCTGATTGCTCAGCAAGTCAGTCAGAAGTTGTTTCTCAATATGAATGTGAAGACTTCTACTCACACTAGTAGGTATATATGAGAAAAAGGTTCTAATCTACCTCAATTCTTTTGTTCTTGTCACTAGACTCTTCCTTTTTCCTACTTAACAATATAGCACATAATCCAATCAAATAATAAAACAGGAAAAAATAGGTTGTAGCATTTAGTTTTCTTCTAGTGGTCACAATGTGATTTCTTCTACTCAACTGTATAAAGTACAACACCTACAATTGCACATCAGTTATGGCTGTTGTACTGCTCCTGAGATATTAGAAAGTACCTGTCCATTTAAAAAACCTATCTTAATGTGGCTTGTAGAAACAATATGGTTGGCACACTGCTCCACTTGAAATCAAATTAACATTTTAAAATCCCAAACCAGGATAGTATTACTTAAAATCATTAAAACCGTACTACATCCCCACCGGGGTTACCAAGAAGGCAACCCGGAGCTCCAATATGAATGCAGTCTGTAGAAGTAGACATTGTAACCAGAGCTGGTAGTTTCTATAGTCAATATAAGCAAAAAATCTATTTTTTAAGATGTATGACTTCCTATAAAGAAAATTTCTATTTATTTCCCTTTCTCGTACATTAACTTCAAAACATAAAAGATACAAACTCTCGCAATGAAGAGGAACACAGTGGAGTTGCCACAAGAACTATCTTGCGATAAAATAAACATTAACTACCGGCACAAGAGAGAAGCCAGGTGCCCTATCAATACCTGAGCCTGTTAAGTGTGTGTTTGTGGGTTCCGTAGCCCACTCTCAGCCCAGCGCTTTGATGCAGCACGTAGGGAACGTCTGTTTCCACCCTGACCACAGAGAATATACTATTCCCAAACACGGAGACGAGCCTCCAGGCCTTTGTATTCCCGTCCCCAGATTTAAAACACAGCTCCACGAGGTGTTAAAGTGCGGGCTGGGGGGGGTGCGGGCACACGTTTGAGGAAAGAGGAGGAAGAGGGCGGCAGAAGAGGCGGGGAAGTGCCCGGACCCCGCGCCTGGCCACCCAGGAACCCCCCGGCCGCTGCGGGAAGTTGGCCGGGCATCACCCGCCCCACCGCACGCCAGGCGCAGGGAAGAGGCCGCCGCCTCCTCCTCCTCGGCCTCCTCCCGCT
>VYZM01003899.1:284767-299158 GCA_013398915.1 Dromas ardeola | reverse complement strand
AGACACACACGGGGGCTCCGCGCAGCGCAGCTCCGAGAGGAGCCGAGAGCGGCGCGGGGCGGCTGCAGCGCCCCCTGCCGGGCGGACCCCGCCCCTCCGCCCGCGCCACAGCGGCGCTGTCGGTGTGGCGGCGCTGACGGGGTGGCGGCCCACCTCCTCCTCCGCCCGCCTCCTTCCCCGGCCCGGCCCTGCCGCCAGGCGTGAAGTGAAGGGTTAAGGGGACGAGGTGTTAAACGGGGCCGTGTTTCCCCGCCGGCGGGAAACACGGGAGTTCCCGGCGCGCCGGTGTCGCCGCTCGCAAGCCGANACCGGGAGCGGAGCACAGGCTTGAAGAAATGCAACAGGACAGAGAGTCAGCGGGACGTAAGAAGGGCAAAAAAAATCATAGTAAGAAAAAAAATAAGTCGCAAGCAATTAGCGGAGAGCGTTATTTATCAAGAGGAAAGGAGAAAAGCAACAAAAGCGTAGCGCAAATCAATCTCCAGTCCCAGTGCGCTTACACACGAATAACTTGATGCTGTATATAATAACTAACATTATAACTTGACAGTCTGACAGCAAGAAGTCCCCACGTCCAGCACCAGGCAGTAGGTCATTGCCGTTTCCTTACCCAGGGCACGTTCCCGGGGTAAATTCCTGCCAGGGTGCGCTTCCCCGTGAACAGCCATGCCATTCGCAGCCCCTGCCGCCATGACGCCACCCACACCCCGGCCTCTCCCCGGAGCGGGAACACCTCACTCGGCCCAGAAGCTCCGGCTGTATCCGACAGGAGGACTCGCTTCCAGGGCATGGATTTTTTTTTTGTTCCCTCAGACACAAAGGCTGCCGGGTGACTCACCTGCGTCAGGGAGAGCCTCAAGGAGCTCCGAAGCGTTGAGGATGGATGAAACTTTGAGGTTCATCTTTAGCTGCTGCTTTTCCAGGGCTCGGTTATGTTCTCTCAACTCTACCGACACGGCTGAGCTACGACAGAGTGAATCAGGCTCCGATCGGAATTGCATGTCGTTGCTTTCCAGCCAAGACTCTCAGCCACCTTCTGGAGAGACTGTACCCTCCTGCCCTCACAAGCACCCCAAGGGCTCCTCACGGAACACCCCCACTAAGGGACTGAGTCAGGGAATTCCAAACTGAAGCAGGCTTTACTCAACGAACAAGGTAACTTAGAAATTAAGATAAGCCCAGCATTTAAGGCAGACCTGGAATCCTACAGCTCTGTTCTTACAGCAACACAAGAGAGATTACTAAATCCTGTTATAAACAGAATCGGAAGGTTTTTCCGCACAACAGGCTTACTTAGAGAAAAAGTCCATCTCTAGCAATCACTGTTGTTGCAGTGTCAGGCCACCAAGAGGGTCAGGAGGCCGGAGCAAGTGCCCTGTTAGGAGAGGACGGGGTCTGTTCAGACTGGAAAAACGATGGCCATGGGATAGGGAGGGGTACTCAATAGCAGCCAGTACCTGCAAAGTTAAATGTCTGAATAAGGCTCCTTAACATTTTTTTATCGTTCTGGAACAATTGAATGAGGCTCTTTAACAGAGATAGGCTGCAGGAGGTCAAGAAGCAGTGGCCTTAAATTAAAACAGGGGAGGTTCTGACACAACCAAAGGAAAATCTTTTCCATCGTGAAGATGGCCAAGCAGCGGAGCAGGTTCCCCAGAGAAGCCATGCAGTCTCCATCTCTTTCCAAGGTCCCATGGGATAAAGACCTTCATAAGCCACTCAGAGCTCACAGCTGACCCTGCTTTGAGTCAGAGGTTGAACTAGAGAGTTCCTGAGGTCCCTTTCAAGCCAAATAACGCTGTTACTGTATGAACTGTGTAGCTCAGTGCACCCTCTGGCAGTCTTCTGCCAGAACCAGCACCCCTTCACAGATGATTTAGGAGAAGCACACTATGCTTACCAGGAGGGACAAGGCCTCTGTTCCTGTTTTGGTCTTTCTTTTCCTGTGGGAATTAAGAGAAAATAAAATGTGAAGAGACAACTCTGTTCAAATAATTGTGGAAGCTTTACATGGGATTCATTGTATTACAAGAGTAACTGGTAAAACTATTGGCTTTGTACCCCTTTAGAAAACTTACTGAAATACTGTAGTTACAAACAATCCTCCTCCAAGACGTGGTGGCTTTCCTTTAAGGTGAAACTGAAGCAAGACTAGTTTTCCTTATTAAAATGGATGGAATATCACACTGAAAAAAAAAAAAAAAGCCTTGCAAAAACTATTTTTAAATTGGCCTTAAAGTGACCACAAAACTCCCATGCAGTTGCTTTTCCAGAATATTTATTCCAGAAGCATAAGTTATCCCAGTGAAGGAAGGGGAAGAGTGAATAAAGGAGAAACCAGAGAAGGAGGGATAGGATTTACACTTAGAGATATACGTGCAAAGCCTTGGCCTCTAAAGCACAGGGCCTGAATTTGAACCTAAGGGGTTCCCCTCCCCCCATATTTAGCCTGTTTGCTCTAGGCCTGTAGTAAACATTTAAACAAATATGTTTACCACTTAAAGAGTTTAGGTAACAAAGCCTTTTAACAACCCTATTTAATTCCGGCAGTAGAAAAAAAAGCATAGGAGCACAGTACATCCCTGATCTCATAAAGCTAGCCGTCATGCAAGAGTAAGAAATAGTCTGCAGAATGAATACAGTAATACATCTCTGATTATAATTAAATGTTTTAAATTAAGCAAGCAAACAAATGAAGTAATATCAAAACAGTATTACTGCAGAAACACTGGCTCATTCTGGGGCAAGGCCACCTTGCCCCACGAGACTGTCTAATTAAATGACTTGCAATATTACTCATAACATACCAAAGCTGGGAGATTTCTCATTGCATTGTGGAGCAGAATGAGTGTCAGCTTGCTGTGCAACACAAGCTTTCTGCAGTTCCAGTGCTCTGCACAACTGCCAAAGCTCATACCAGAAACTTTTCAATTTTGCAAATAAGATCCCACTTGCTTTCCAACATGTCAATGAATTATACGTAGGATTTACAATGATGGGGCACTCTTCCTGTGTGGATGCAAACACTTAGCTTTGCAATTCTGAGAAAAAAAGCAAGACTGAATAGATCTCTAATCTCTTATTTAGTGAGGGTTTTTTTTTTTCTGTAAGAAAAGATAAAATAGGTATGCCTTCCTTTTTCCTAATTCTGACAAGTCCAATCGTAGACTCAATAGACCAAATGGGTGTCATCGTGGTAGATGCCCTTAAGAAATCCTCCATCCAAGTGAGAAATTCCTTGTAGTTTCCTCTCAGCAGAGGAAACCACATGCAAGTTTTAGATTCAAAACCACATGCAAGTGTCAGGAGGGAGTGTTGGTGTTCCAGTAGGCAAGGAGAACAGAGGAAAGTAGATCTATTATTAGCCACTTGTAGCTTCGGGTAAGAGGATGTCACTGAGTTTCCTTCACAATAACTCTTTCCACATTTCTTTTGAATGCACAGCTACACGTCATCCTGCCTGCGCACTGCCACTCTCTACTTATTCAGCGTGTTTTCAGAGAGCTGCTTACATTTTTGACTGAACTTTAGCACATTCCTCTGTCCTTCTTGACTAACTCTACCTCATCATCTTCTTTCATTTGCGTTTTCAGTTTCCACCCCTCCTTTACTATAACAATTTTAAAAGCTCTTGATTTGTAATTTTAAGTATAGAAATAAATTTTCTGTTGAACTTTCCCTGAATTTGTTAGAGACATATATTCTCTAATATAATAAAAAGGGGACCTCTTTTTATTCATGTGCTTGTGAATTTCAGAGATTTTAAGAGAAATTCTGAACCATTATATTTGTAACCACCTGTTGCTCATGATAGCCTGATGATTGGGAACCCCAGTCAGTTTACTACAGATTTCCTCCTGAGCAGGCTTGACTTACTCTGAATATCTTGCGCTTGTCCTAGCATGGTGGTGTCAGACTTCCCCATCACAACACCCCAGAAATCACCTCTAGACTACTTTATTGGAAAAACACATTCAAAGGCAATCGAAGCTTTAATTTACAGGCCAGCTTCTGCTCTCAGATGCACACTCTGTAGGTCTGTGTTGATTTCAAAGGGAACTGCTTTTATCAGGAAAGCAGAAGAAAGAGACTTAGAAATTACTTTCAAGTAACATTTCTCAGACTTGCTTGGAGGAGGTTTGGATAACCTGGTGCAACTGTGCTGGTGATACAAGTCACATCTACTGTGGCATTTCCAACATCACTAAAATAAGATCAGACAGGAAGCATTTCCTAATGCTTTCTTATTCTGTATGGGGTTCTAATGCTGAACTTTGAACTTCGTGCCATACCGTTTCTGATTATAGTGTACAATTACACGGTAGCATGATCATTGTTTCCTGTAGCTGCAGAGTCACCGTTTAGTTCTGCTCCTAACAAGACAGTTCTTTTAAAATAAAGGTCAGACAATGGTTTTGAAGCAGCACTTATAGCATGCTTATCTCATTTTAATGTAACAGCAGAATTACAAGGATAGAACATCCTTATGATCTCAGCTTGCAAATACTGTAAAGCACATAACAAATATTTTCTAGCCAATTCTAGCTACAAGCATATCCATTTTTTGCTTGAGGGAAGCTCAAACAAACAAAATTATAAATAGTTTTTCAGTAGATATATATAAATATATATATGTACTGAAATCTTCTTGAAGGCTTAAATTCCATTTCTAAAAAGTAAAACTTTCAAAAATATTTATTTCAAGGAGGATTCATTGATAAGTTTCAGACATTCTAAACAGCAAAACACTGATTATTTGGGATGGTGCTGTTTGTATAGCAACAAGCAAACCTAGGGTCAAAAAGCTTGAAGAAAGAACAGTAGAGACGATGAAATGAGAATACCTTTTGATTAAAAAAAAAAAAAGAAAAAGAAAAAAGTGTTTACCAGCTGGCTTATGTTTCTTCTGACACGCAAGCTGACAGCAAGGAGCAGCAGACCTTGACCAGCAGTTTGGATCATTCTTTCGCATTATGTTACTTTGCCTCTCGTGGCCATACATAGCAAATCTCCGACTTGTAATGGTAAGGCTGTGGAACCAGAGTTCTTTCTCCCAGACTGCAAAGACAATCAGACCGTAACAAAAGTGAGCACAATACACTGAGTCATTTCCATCATTTCTGTCTTTACTGTCTCAAGCAAATAATGTAGGAAAATGAGCAATTTTGGTTCAAGCTTTTTTTATTTGCTTCAAGCTTAACAAATGAGACCTAGACTATCACATTCATTATCTTAAAAAAAATATATACAGAGACATGAAATCAAAATTTTTGCCAACGCTTAAGATCACTTTTTCTATCAAAACTAAGAATTCAAAATACCACAATGAAGAGAATAAAATCAGTAGATGGATCTCCTAGGTGTAGGGTATATATGGAACTGGACAAGTTTTTCTGCAGTGGTTGGTCCAGACTTACCCCATGCATCTGTATTCTGATAGCTCCCAAAGTCACAATATGTAGATGACCATAAATGAAGGAATAGCCAAGGTTTATTTCATACCGATTAAACCTCACTGTCTGCAATAGTTGATTGACAACCGACAAAAAACATTTAGGAAGAAAGTCCCCAGAGATGAAATATGCCTCCTTATCACGTTGACAGTTTTCTTATCATATGCAATTGTTAAGCCTTATTTTTCAGTTTCAGAACTTCTTTTCTGGCAAGTTATGACCTCATTACAGTTACATCAATTGCACATTTGTTGTCTAAAAAGATGGAATTCTCATCTCTTCCATTACCTTTCAGTAAATAGCAATTCCAGTTAGCAAAGTAAATTATTTCCTTTCACTTACTTCCTCAGTTTGATCTTGGACAGTGAGGCTCAGATCATTAGCAATTCACACAGCAATAGGAGGGACACCAGAAGTCCACGGTGGCACAGACTATACAGAAAATCGGTTTTCTTCCTAAAAACATGCTTGTGCTTTACAAAAGAACAGGTCAGTCTGCATAAAAGCCTTGCCCTGGAAAAGTCAAATGGAAACAAGCAGAACAGAGATGATCACATGTACGCAACCAAGGTGTTGGCCAGCATAAAAGTCAAAGGAATTTTAAATAGCCATCACCTTATGAGGTGATGAGGAAAATCCTGGGAAAAAAAAAAAATCAGTGGCTACTTATAACTTTTGCAGAAGAAACTTACATACTTATGCTTTCTTTATCCTTTTATATTCCCATTACAGTGTGTTTAATGAAGTCACATACTAGAATGGCAATATTTGCTATTTACACTATCAACTGTATCTTTAAATAGTATATGTTCCTGGCATGGCAGTTAGCTTTTTGTGTCAACACTCAGATTTCTTTCCAGGTGTCCTAATAAAAATCACTTAATTTAATTAAAACATATATGGGTTGGATAAAACAAGCAAAAAAAAAAAATAAAATGGGGCCCCTTGACCGTAATCCCCAAGTTCTGCATGAGGAAACAATTACCCTTCTTGAATGTTATTAGACAACACTATCGGTATGCTTCAAGCAAGGCATGAGCACCTGCTTACTAGTTTTTGCCATTAGTTAGACCATCTATAAGACTGGTAGATCAGAACTAAACCAAAGGAATGTCAGCAAATCCCTTTCTTCCTCCTCCAAGGGTAAGACTTACCTGTCCAAGCTCACAAAGACAACACAAACGTTCAACAATGAAAACTGCACAGCAGATATTTTTAAAAAAATCACAGGGTATGCAGGTCAACCAGGTATCCTCCTCTTTTGAAAGTGCGGGCAGAAGACAGTAAGCAGAATCCCTGATGTAGCAGGAGATGACAGCGTGGCACAAATGGAGCTTGACAAGAAGAAATACAGATACCTCCAGCGTGTGCAGAATCCTTTGTCCACTAAAGTCAAGTGGTTAATAACGTCTAGAAATACCTCTTAGCCCTTCACCTATTCCAAAGATTCAAGAGTCCACAGACACACACTCCTTACTCATCTTCGTTATCTGTTAGCCAATAACTACCACAAGACAATAGCTAACAAAAATTATTTGTAAACCCCATCCAGGGAGGGAAATGCTTGACACTTGAGTATAGTTACTTTTAACATGCTGAACTTGATGCTTATTTGACTCGTTAACTACATATATATGTGCCAATATAGTTACATCTCTTCATTATGAAGGGTAATGAGAAACTGGGCAAACTGCAAGTACTGTGTGGCTCTGCAAAACACCACCTCAGAGCTACTCTTCCCAAACTGTTGCAGCCACCAGGGGGAAGTTAGCTCCGCCCATGCATCCAAACTATTCATCTCTCCAGATGCAGATCCCTGGATTCAGAATTCAGCTCAGGAGGATGACAGAGCTGGGAGTTGGCTGGCTTGGGTCCAGCAGAGCTTAGCAGTAACATTACTAGGTGTGTCTTTAAATTTGTCCAGCACAAAAGGAAGAAGATGCCTTTGAGATCTGAGTGGTCCCCAAAACAGTCTAGTTAAACCAGCATGATACTTCAGTTCATTTCCTTCTCCGTCTCACCTGAAGCTCTGATCTCAGACGAGGGAAGAGGCTGTTACCAGAAAACGTGTGTAAAGTATTCTGCGAAGTTCAGGGAAGTTTTTATTCTTTAGTTTTGCAGCCAAAATACAGGAATGACCATTTTTTTGTTGATACATTGGTACAACAGGTACAAATTTGCCTTTTCCCATGGTAATCTATCAATCATTTGGAGGAAAAAACCCTCCAGTATAGTTTAATACATAACTCATTTTGAAAAAAACCTCACTTTAAGAAACAAAAAAGCAAACAAAAAACCTTATGCAATTGCTACAGTTTCCCAGTCCAAGACTGTGCTTGCCCAAACACAAGCTGTGTGACCCTTCTGGTTAACCCTGCCAGCCACCCTCTTGTGAGCATTAAAGCCAGGACTGCATAAAATAATATGGGGAACAGCACATTGGCTGCTGGTACCTGAACTAGAGGAATCGGGTTCATTGCTGGGGATAGAGAGCAAAAGTTCATATTGCCTCTGTAGGAACACTGATACCTACTTCCCAATGTAGCCCGAATCACTCTGTTTGCTTTAGCTTTGATACAGGACAACTTGTAATCCACCTAGCCTTTTTAAGTAAATACCTTTTGCTAACAAGGTGTGCTTTGCCATGGTCAATAATCCTAAGTACACTCCACTTTCAGCTCTCAGGCTCTTAAAACTTCAACTTCTTAAGGGCATTTATAGCCTTAATGTGAGATAATGACAGGTATATGGCCTATGTAGTCTTTCAATTCCATATAAAACTGTAGATGCACAGGTGAAAAATATTACTGCTACAAGAACGTAAACACTGAGAAACTTTATATTCACTTATTATAAGACTACTTCTTAGTGTAATCAGATAATTGTGGGGGTTTTTACTCAGTAATAACAGGTAGAACTTACATTGGTCAGAACTTATGGAATAAGGTATTCAAAAGCTCTTTGTTAGCTTTTTAAAGACTTTGTAGTTGTAAGATCTGGACTGTTGAGTCTCAAAGGTTTTTGAAAAGCGCCACAGCAGAAATCATCTTGTCAAGCTTGGTGTATTTCATAGTGGTTACTCTCTTTGAGGGCAAGCCTTAAGGAACTATCACTGGTATACTCTTCATGTCTTAACTGAAAGATTATTTTGCCTAGGTAATCGTGCTACTACATGGACATGAACATTCAAGAATATTTGGTATCATAGATCTGTTCTTGATGTCGAAGAATTATCCTTTAGTTTTAAAGCCAAAATACAGGAGCAACTTTTTGTTGTTGTTGATACATTGAAACAGGTACAAAGTTGCATTTTCCCACAGTAATCTACCGATCATTTGGAGGAAAAAACCCTCCAATAATTTAGTTCAATACGTAACGCATTAGTCAAAGAATTGCTGTCATTAAACAGTGACGGAGCTAGCCCAAATCACTCAGAAGTTGCTAAATGACGCATTCAGAAGCACAGTAGGGCACAGCAGAGGCTTTTCAGCTTAGCAGCAAAGAGATATTACAATAATGCTTTAAAGACACACCTCCCCGAATTTCCCCCAGAACAAGATGTAAAAAGGAAAAATAAAGCTTATCTCTCCAGACCAGAGCCCAGCCGCTGGTGGAATGAACTGTTGTGAGCCAGGTGATCCCCCTCAGACTTACTTCACAAGATTCACAAAACAAGACTGTATCATTTAAAAACTCTTACCCAAACAGAAATATGTTGTGTGCCCTGCTGGATAAAAAACTGTGTTTACTCACGACCAAATTCAGCATTTTCAGCTTCATGCGCATCTATTCAGGTATAATTAAACTGACAAGAAGCTAACCTGCAGTCTGCAAAAATACCTATAATACCTATCTCTTGAATGTCTGATCTAAGACCACTCTGGTGACGGTAGAGAGATAAGTGAAACACAAAAAGTTGACAAACAGCATAAATAATTTTAAAAACCCATAATGTATTAATAACTTTTGCCTGAGTTCAAAAAAGTTTTCAAATGCAATCTTGCCTTGTTTTTGCTCTATTAGAATCCATATACAGAGAAGTACTAGGATTTATTCTTATGTCCTTCGGATAAGAGATACTGAGAGAGGTGTTTCTGAGAAAAGCTTTCCTGAGCCTCAGTTTTGGCTAGCATGCTGACAACATTTACTAAATGCATTACAACAGCATCCCCAAAGGAAAATTTGCACCAGCAGTTGCCACCTCACAGGTTAAATTCTCTACAAAACCCTACACTCCCGGCTCCTGACTTTTTTTGGGCCACAGCCTGTAGTCTCTTCTCGACTTTGTGTCACGCTTCTTTACCATCAAAACTTTTTGCCCAAGAGCCTCATGAAGGAGACAGAGTTCTGTGGAGCTCCATCAAGGTGTTGTGAGCTACCAGCAGATGACTCGGCCCGCACCCGGCCGCGGACATCCAGCCGCGGTCCCAGAGCTGAGTAACTCCGGTGGCAGCTTTACAACCGGGAAAGCTGCTGGAGAAAGACATTAGTGTGTTTTAGCTCTGGGCTTAGCCCGCATTTAGATCCCTGCAGCCTTTTTATTTTCCTGAGAGACTAGAAATCAGCCCCGGTTCCCCGTGGAGGCAGCCCAAAACCCCCGAGAGCAAGCCCAGCGCCGGGCGACCCCGCAGGCAGCAAACGCGGTCGCCCCGTCCCGCTGCTCACCGTTCAAGACGGCGCTGACAGCGGGCTGCCCGACCCCGGCCCTCTCCCTCGGAGGCGCGGCATTGTTCCTCGCCTTCCTCGGAGAGGAGTTATCCCCCCTCCAACCCCAGGGGGGCCAGTTGGGCTTCGCTCTTGCCAGCCCCGGGCTCGCCGCTCGCCCCGGCGCGGCGCAATGGCGCCACCTGGTGGCCGCAGGGGGGAGCAGGAGCCGCCGCCCGTCCCCGGGCAGCGAGGCTTACCCCGAGGAAGCGCCTTCCCCGGCGGGGGGACGATGACGGGAAAAAGCACTCCCCCGCCCAGCCGGTTTCTTCACGCGTCTTTTCTTCTGGAGGAAAATGAGGTTCCCTTCCTCTCTGAGTACCTGCCCCTGGTATTCCTCCTTTCCCTGCCCAAATAAACCCCTCTGCACACATACCGCTTGGAGGGCAATTTTGCCTGCAGTCGGGAACAAGCAGCTCCCTATGATGCTTGCCCAAAGTACTTTGCAATAAAAACCTTCAAGAGCATACCTCTCTGCTTGCCCACAGGTGTTGGCCATCCTTCACTCGGGACTCTCCCCAAAAATCAGTACATCCTCTCCAATAGCATGGCTTTAGCAATGCAGCTGAAAAGACGAGGTTGTTTCAACATTAGCAGGCCAGCTAAGCACATTTGTTTTCAGAACGCCCTTCTATCACACACCCCCCCCTCCATTTCCTACAGGTGGAAGTGCTTTAAAAGAAAAAAAAAATCACTATTCTGCTAAAGATCTAGACTAATATAGGGTTGTCTTTACTTGTACACTGCTCTGTTATGCTAATTGTATATGCCGCATTGAAACAAAAGTCAGATTATTAGCAAGAGATTTGCACTTCAGCTACAGTCTTTACTTATTTTTATTCAATTTAGGCATTCCAACTCAGCTGAAGTCTACATGCATTTGCTTTGGTTTAATAACAAGATTACACCCAGAGTGCTTTGCATGCTGAGGACCAGAACTTGTGAACCCTGCTTTTGTCTATCAGTCACTGAGTTCGTACAGAGCTCTGCTGAAACAAAAGCAAGTCATGAACCACCTCTGCTAGAGATACCCTGCATTATATCACTCTAGTAATTTATAGAGAAATGATATAAAGTATAAGTAGCTACAAACCGGGAACCTAACAGTCCATTAGTGCCTTTATAAACCCATTCTCTTTCTCAATTTCAATGTCTTTGTTTCTTCCTTTTAAATTTTTCTCACATTCTGAGCTCTCTGGGTTAGTCACAGGCTACCTAAGGACCAGGAGAATGACTGCTTCTCACTCGGCATACAGAGACAGTCTTAATTATGGTCTCTCAAATCTTCTAGTCGTTACCACTGGTGAATTTTCAGGTATCTTTATACAACCGTGAACCCCTTGATTTGGCATCAGGAGGCTATACATGAATAAAGTGCATGATAACCACAGGCATAAGGTCTGTCAGCTGTAGCACCTGTATTTGCTTAATAAGGTCTGACAATCCTGTAATTAAAGCACTAATTCTAATAAGTGGAATTCAGGCAGTAGTCATTTCTGCCTGATGGTGTCTCATGATAGTGTGGCTAATGATGATCTGAGTACAACAAAAAAAGCACCCCAAGTTCTGTGTATGTTAAGAACTCAACAAATTTTAGTTGGTGCTAGAAAAGTGGCAATGGTAATAAAAATAGCAAAAGGAGAATCATTAACAGCAAATGCTACGGTAGGTAACCATAAAAAGGAAAGAAACCTATGCTACTGTCTGAAAATACTCCCAAAGTAATTAAATTCACAGTTACATATTTATTAATTAGCCAAGCAGATCTGCTAGGCATGCTGTAGAACCTGCAAGTGATAATTACTATCAACCTGATTTCTGAATCTTTAGTTGAATAAACTTTTGAAAGAGAAAAGGAAGTACAAAGTGTCTCTAACTCAACATGCTTGTCTTATTCCAGAATGCTCTCTGGACAAAGAAAAAAAAAAAATCAGAGGAAAAGCATTTAATACAAAATTTGTTCCTAATAAGTCAGTACAGTAATTCTTTTCAAATCTGAACATCAAATTGTCTGCTTGAGTTCATGGACCTGAGCAATCCTCTGAAATTTTACATAAAGGAACAAAGCGGCATCCAATTATAGGATCTGACTCTGCATGACTGTAACTGATGCTGACAATTCCCCAGGACTTCTCTTCAAATCTATTTGAGAAAAGATTGGCTGGACCTGGAACACAAGGAATTAGTCACGGGCAAAGCTAAATTTCATGCTTCTGTTGCTAGTGAGACTAAAACAAGCAATGTCTGTTCCTCTAATAAGGCAGGTACAATAAATGCTATTGTACACAGTTCCTTTATCACAAGTTAGATGTAGTCCTTAAAATTTTGGCAAGTTTCCATCGCAATCCTTCACACAGTATTTACCTACTAAGAAATTAGGACTGAGTTTTCAACTGCTGTGACATATTACATATTGTTCTTTCTGTAATACCTGAAACTAGGTGTGGACTTTCAGATTTGTTGGAGACCTGGAGAAGAGTGGAAAGAAGAAAATACTACAGTAGAACAATAACTTCAGAAAGCAGGTCAGTACTAATTGGACTGTACTTAAAACCAAACCTATACAAAAGTCATAGTATTCAGATCGCTAATTCTACATTTTTTCCCTCCAGATACCACTTCTATGTAAACTTCAATGCACCAAGTAAGGGAATAAAGATAGCTTACATTCATTTTACAATTATAATTAACATGGCTAAATTCCATAATGTTGGGGCTGACACACCGGAAGGCTGTGCCACCATACAGAGAGACATGGACAGCATGGAGAGTTGGGCAGAGAGAAACCTTATGAAATTCAATAAGGGCAAGTGTAGGGTGCTGCACCTGGGGAGGAATAACCCCATGCACCAGTACAGGTTGGGGGCTGACCTGCTGAAGAGCAGCTCGGTGGAACGAGACCTGGGAGTCCTGGTGGACAACAGGATGACCATGAGCCAGCAATGTGCCCTTGTGGCCAAGAAGGCCAATGGCATCCGGGGGTGCATCAAGAAGAGTGTGGCCAGCAGGTCGAGGGAGGCCATCCTCCCCCTCTGCTCTGCCTTGGTGAGGCCACACCTGGAGTACTGTGTCCAGTTCTGGGCTCCCCAGCTCAAGAAGGACAGGGAACTGCTGGAGAGGGTGCAGCATAGGGCTACCAAGATGATTAGGGGGCTGGAACACCTCTCTTATGAGGAAAGGCTGAGGGAATTGGGTCTGTTTAGTCTGGAAAAGAGACGGCTGAGGGGTGACCTAATTAATGTGTACAAATACTTAAAGGGTGGGTGTCAGGAGGAGGGGGCCAGGCTCTTTTCAATGGTGCCCGGCAACAGGACAAGAGGTAATGGGTACAAACTTGAGTGTAGGAAGTTCCATCTCAACATGAGGAGGAACTTCTTTACTTTGAGGGCAGCACTGGAACAGGCTGCCCAGAGACGTGGTGGAGTCTCCATCTCTGGAGACATTCAAAACCCGCCTGGACGCGTTCCTGTGCAACCTGCTCTAAGGCGACCCTGCTCTGGCAGGGGGGTTGGACTAGATGATCTCCAGAGGTCCCTTCCAACCCTATGATTCTATGATTCTGCACATTTGTTTTAAGCATCATTACTAGCTATACAGTTCCTCTTCCAAAACCACAATGGGACACCGTACATTTCCAGGCTCACAAAAGCCCTAATTGCACTACATACTATACTGTTAATGCTAGGTTTTGAGGAGAAGAAAAATAAAACATCAGTTTTTCCATGGAGGTATGTATGATAATTAACACAGGGAAAGAAAGGAGATGGATTGCATCTGTTTGTATACAAGGAACATAATGAAGATTTCCTCCTCCTGAGCAAGAAACCTGACTTAAAATTGAGGTATACAGTAATTATTGCTCTGCATTGTTGTTCTAACAAAGGCCTTGATTGAAAGCTGCACCTAAGATGTTAAGAACATGTTATAGGATGATCACTGTGTTCTGCTAGGTATTTGTCCTTTTTCCTATTCTCTTCTCCAGCAGTTCCCTAAAAAGACTGAACATTTACTGAAAGAAAAGTCTCACCTAGAACAGGAGCATTTCTCTCTGCCACAAACACAGCAGTACTTACCACAAAGTATGGGAAACCAGGGAAGGGTGCTCTAGTTGATCCAGAACAGAGGAACTGTAGTACCCTGGTTCTAGAGAGGCAGATATCAGAGAAATCGCAACATAGCCACGTAATCATTAATACAGCTTACATTAAAAAGAAGACTAGTGTATTAAAAATCT